>KK116919.1:0-81494 GCA_000611955.2 Stegodyphus mimosarum
ACAAACAGAAAAAGCGCCCTCTATCGGCATTACAGTTAATGTTATGGGGAATTTATCAACACTAAGGAAACAATGAAAATTACACAGATTTTTGACTGACTTTAACATGGTCTTTTCGTTATTGCTTCAACTTTCGAACGCCTTTTACTTGATTGTTGACCTCTTTCTGCATCAAAAGCGTAGATTCATGTCTCTCTGTCACGTAGTAATAATGTGTTTAAAGAAGAACTCGCCCTAACATTCCTGAGCCACACAAATACATTGCTGTTTTTGGAAAAATTAATGAAGCGCTGCGCCGTAGGACTAAATGATCTTTCAAAGTTGCTGACGGTATCAAGATGATATACGAATTTGTTCAATAATATATCTATATTTGTTTAACGACGTTAAGTTACAGAACTCTGACTTGATCAACTCGTTGTTCATTGGCTCGTTGGGATTTGAATCCCGGACCGAAGTACCAGTGTTCAGTGACCTTATCTCTCGGCTGCTAGTGGGCGTTAAAATTAAGGTATCATAACTAAACATGTAAGATGCAGAACTGCCGTATTATCATGCTAGATAGCATTGAGATTTAAAAGAAAAAAAAATGTTAGTTTTCAAAATGGCAAAGCATACGATGGCTATAAGATGCCTTCGTCGAGAACTAAGAGAAACTGGCTTGCATTCACGTTACAAATGGAGAAAAACACTAAACTAGCGATCCCAATATACTAGATGGAAACTCCTGGTACACAGTAGTCTTAACTGCTCGCCACCAGTGGAACCTACTCACTTGGCAGATTCTCGGCTTAAAATCGATCTGTGTTGTAAAATATGCAGGAAAATTGCTTTTTCGTCCCCCATTTATAATTCTACCTGTTTAATTCTGGGAATAATTCTTGCGATGGCTCTTCACTCTCCATTATGTATACTGTTCAGTCTACTATATTCTGTATTGCCATTGTTAAACTCTATTTTTCATTATTTTTGGAGAAAGATTTAGAAGACTTCTCTTCATAAACAAAAAGGAAAAGAGTATCTGGCAACAGAAATAATATATATTACTTAAAATATTTTTTGGACTGTGGATCTCAGCAATACTAAACGGCTAATGTAGCAAAAAATAAAATTTCCCTAAATAACAAATTCTAAAAAAAAAAAAAAAAAAAAAAAAAAAATAAAAAAAATTATAACTATCCAGCAAATTACTGAGACAGTTTTTCAGACCTTTCAATGTCATTTAGTAATCAATATTTTTATTTTATTGTCCTAACATTATACTTCATTGTTAATCGTTACGATAAATTTAAAATCAAATTAATAAATTTTTTTGAAAACTAAGTTAATATTGTTTACAGTTTTAAACATTAAAGGATTCTTTAAAATTTTTTTAATTTGTGAATGTATAGTATCTGTGCGGTATGGGGGCACTGAAAATGCACGGCGACTCTCGAATGCGGGCGGAAAACGGACCTTTAGATTCCGTTCCCCGGGATACTTTCATTTAAAACTGGAGCGGAGCTGGGCTCAGTTGTATTGTCAGTTATATAGATCCCAAGGCCATGCCAATGACAAACGCACTCCTGCACTCCTTGCTACTATAAAATTCGTGGACTTGTTCTGATTAGGTCAGACAAATTAGATTAGAGGCAACAACAACAACTTTCATACTTTCTCTCTGTGTACATGCTCGATACCACAGAATGCTTTTGCTTTATTCTAGTAGGGTGCTTATTGAAACAACAGGTGCACTTATTAAATAAACCATTTTAAATATTCATTTTTTATGCACCTTTACTCACATTTAATTTTCAATCCTGTTGTTGTTGTTGTTACCAGTCTCCCTTGCCTGACAATGGTCAGCACAAGCCCACGACATTTAATCCTAGTAAGAAGTTAAACGCCCCTGTCTTTGGCATGAGCCTTGAGCACCATATAGGTGACCCCCAGACTTTAGTTCAGTTCTGTCCCCAATTTTGTGGAAGAGCACCCCGGGGGAAGGGTGCGGTTCCGAGGGTCTCCCACCCCTCTTCCCCTTCCATCAACCTCTCGGGAGGATTTTCCGCATACTGTTTCTCCGCATCTATTTCTTTCGCATATTTAGAGTGTCCCCATGACGAACATACACTATACATTTAGAAATATCCATGTCTTCTGCGGGATTCGAACCTAGGCCCTTCGGTACGGCAATCAGAATCACTAACGACTATCCCGGTTAAGCGGCATTTTCAATCCTTAGTTAAAAAAAGCAAGATGTTTTTATGCGTAAAATAAACACTCGTCATTAAGTAACAAAAATGCCGTTCTTACGGCACCGTTTTCTTTAAGTTCTGAAGTGTGGATATTGAGAAAAATTATTTTAATTTTTTACAGCGGAAATTGCATTGCATGACCGAAAATTGTAGTATCATCTTTGAACCATTCCTCACACTTTTGATCTCTGAATATTTGCTATAATTAAAGAGAAAATTCTGTAATTCTTAAAGTGTATTATGAGAAATAATTAATTAACGAAATTTATGTATGCATTATAGACCAAAAAGTTGGAAATAATGAGTCTAAAAGTTAATTTATATTTTCGGTAATTCTAAGAAGCAGACTTATGCGAAGACTTCAAAAATGGTTAATTTCTATTTTATGTATTTTATGTCTTTTAGAATTGTTATTTTTTTAAGCGAAACTTTAATGTTTCTATTTTTCTTTAAAACACTATAATAAAAAGCTCAAGCTTACAGGTGGCGCTCTTGTTTCCCAGTTTAAATACCATCGCTCTTCTGTTTCTGATCACTGTTCTGCTTGAATTCGATCACGCGTGTTTCGTAACTTCGCAAGATATTTCTGCACATCAGTGTTTTCGGTGCTGAGGTAAGTTTTCTTCACTTACATAATAGAAAGAGTGCGAAAGTACTATTTAATATTAAAGCAGTAGTACTGAATAATCGATTAAAAATTTAACCGTGACTATTCTAATTTTATCTGCAGTAAAGGTTAGTTTTCCTTCTTATAAGCGTAATGAATTTTTGATTTTAGCTTGAGTGAAATCACTTCCAGATAACAGTGCATACAGTGTCTATACACAAAAATTCT
This sequence comes from Stegodyphus mimosarum, assembly GCA_000611955.2. Classification (NCBI taxonomy): domain Eukaryota; kingdom Metazoa; phylum Arthropoda; class Arachnida; order Araneae; family Eresidae; genus Stegodyphus; species Stegodyphus mimosarum. The sequence goes on from KK116919.1 coordinate 3,070, forward strand.
TAAATGTGCGAAATACACTGTATACGGTATATTACACTGTGTATGATTTTGCAATAAAATAGCTAGTCGTAATTTATGTCTTTTAAACGAATAAAATTTCTTAGTTTAGATTCGAATAATTTCATAACAATTATGTTTTCGTGCATTTTTGTCTATATACAAAACTCTTACTCCGTTTGCGTCATATGCGTAAATGCTTCGTAAGCTAAATTATGTAGAATAATTTTTGTAAAGCGCAGCTAGTATTTTCCCGGATCGTCTGACGTCGGCGAGATTGTTAAAGAGCTGCAGGTCAAGTCAAAAATTTTGAATACCAATGCGTCAGTTCTGAATTATTTCACATTCTTAAGAATTACATATTCGAAACTGAAAACGTATGGCATTGTCTTATTTAATGCACTAAAATATCAGTTGAAGCGAAATAAATTGCAAAAATCAAATGTTTTAAACTACTAAGAAAATCTTAATTTAAGGCTTCCTTAAAACTGGAAACTATATATATTTTAAGACTTTCTTAAATTAACGTACTAACTAAGAATCAAATTATAATTCAGTAAAACTGCGTCTTCTTAAGAAGTTTTCATAAAAATGGAAAGAACTTAGAAATGAGGAATATTTCCTTTATTAAAATTTCCATTCATAAACAATGATTCTAATATTCAAGACATGTGTTTTGGCATTGAGAAAAACTGCTGAAGATGTTTCTTGATAAAAAATATTTTAATACATTAATGATAAAATTACTTGCTTTCCGATGGTTTACTAATTGATTTAGACAGTATGTGGCAAAGTTTTGCGTTATGTACTAAAAAGGATCATTGATTTTGTTACTGGAATTTAAAGCCTAAATTACTTGTTTGAAAGAAACACTGTGTTTTTTTTTTTTCTAGTTGCAAAGTCGTATTTGTTACTTTACTTCCTGTGTGTGCAACACTTACAGGATGTTTACACACAAAATGCTCATAAAGGGCAGCATACATATAATGTTGCATAAAAATATTTTTCAGTTCCATTTTAACATTGCGCTCTTGTAAAAAAATAAACAGCAAAATCTTCCAAAGCTCATATAAAACGTAAAATATGCAACGTACTGTTTTGACGACTGAATCATTTTAAATGATAAATGCTAAACAAGTTTATTTCTAATTTTTAAAAACTACATAAAAATGTATTTTGTAGTCTAATATTTAGAGATCGTTGCATGATAGAGGCAGAGATAATTGTCACCGTTTAATTTGCGCCATACGATAAATGAACGGCAATCAGATTCTGACAGCTAAACAATGCGGAATAAAGCTTGTTTCTAATGATAATTGCATTAAAAAATTTAAAGTAAAATTATCAGAATTATCATTTGAAAACAATCTGATTATCGTTAAAAATGCCCTGACTTTCAAATGAGTTTTATCAAATTATCAATAGAAAAGAGTCCCAGACAGCAGCTTTGCATCAGAGAAGTAGTCGGGGCATTTTTTAAAGCTAAATTTTGAGCACTTTGTCGAGGTGGTTATTTTGAAGCAGAAGGCATGAAAAAATGTGTAATGCCCTCGCCGGGATTCGAACCTGGACCTCTCGAATACGCGCCGAGTGTGCTACCATTATACCACGAAGGCATGCAGAAAGGAGGGAGAAAATATCTTATAACCTCTTCCTTCTTTTCTCTCATTTGTGTGGCGTTAGAGATTTTATTTGAATTTTCCTTAACATTTTTGCGTATTGTAATTTTTTTTCCGTTAAAAGTTACCGCAGGGTTTTTTTTATAATATTCCATTAATGGAAAATTATTAATAACATTCCATTAACGGATATTTATTAAAATTAATAATGGGTAATTATTAATTTTTAAATTAACGAATGAATGTCGTAACGAGTTGATAAACGTTTTTAATTAATTAGATTCAGGAACATTTTTATCTAAAAATGATGCATTTCAACAGCATACAAGTAAGTTAAACCGAAAATTTTAAATACGAATTGTAAGCTAAGTAATAATTTATTTTTTTTAAACAATAATGGAACATGCGAACTAAATTTTACAAAAGTTAAACAGCTGTTAATTTGCACACGAACAATGAAGAGGCTAATGGAATTTGGCTAAAAGAAATATTTAACCAATCCTGGCGAAAAACGCCTCTTTTCCCGTGTCTATCTAGAAAATCCGTAACTAAAATAAACCAAGCTTAAATTACTTACCCGCGCCTGGCACCTCTTTAATCTAACTCAGCGTAGATAATAAATACTCTAAATCTAGAAAGTGTTGGCAGATGGAGGGCTAGATTTCTCTTGCCTGAAAGAACATTATATCAAGGGAATTCAACATTGTAGCTTTGCCTCTTTAATATTAATTTTATATTTTTATAATTCTGGAATGTACGACTAAAGTGAAGTAGAGAATAAACAGGGAAGGAAAACTAAAATTTTGTATTTTTAGTAAAATGATAAAATCTTTGCCTTCGTTGGTAAATATTGGTCCAATACACCTCTGATTCTGAAATACATAAAGCATTTTTCACAACAATATTAAGGGGACGGTGGACTTTAAAATAGCTAAAAATCAACCAAAATATTGAATTTATTTTTTTACTCTGGTAACATTCCATATACGTAACTACATCGTATGCAAAAAATAGAGTTAAAAATATTCTAATTTTTAAAGAAGTTACAAGTATTTAAAATGTGTAAACAACGTAAACTTTGTCCTTTAAATTTTTGAGAAAATGTAAAAAAATGCATTTCAACATTTATTTACTGATGTTATAATTTATATATTTACCCAAAAGAAGTTTTTATTTCTAAAAAAATAGCTAGAAATGTCACTACTGACAACTATGAATTTAAGTTTGGTTATGTAAATGCTATAAGCGTAGAACAGTAGGAAACAAACTCGTTTTCCCTATTCGTTGCAAAAAAATGTGATCAACGTCGCTTGAACCAAAGCAAAAAGAGAAGTTTAGTTGCTTGGGAAAAAACAGAAATAGTAAAAAATATTTTAAAGCATTAAAAGATAGCGAAAATGTAACAAATGAAGGTAAAATATATAGTGCGGGTGAATTTTAAATGTTTCATTGGGTATAATGCATAAATTGTTTCTACCTATAACTTCGAATCGGATACCAATTTGCGATATGTTTATTTTTGTCATATTTAATATTATGAGATTAAAAATAGTTAAATGATACGAAAATTATATCTAGTGTTTACAAATCCATATTTAAAGTTAATTTTCTGTTTCCCATAACCATGTATTAAAGATAAGTTTGAAGAAAAACTTTAAATCCTGTTTTCTCAAAACAAATTTTTTTCACAGTTCGTATGTTTTGAAAATGCTCTATGCTATCTCTATTTTAAGTTAAAAATGAATGATATTTGGAAGAAACTATCTTGTTAATGTTACAGTAGATCTGTGAATGCATTTTTGGATATGAGGTTATTAAGAAGTTTAAACTTGTGATAATATTTAACAAAAGGTGACATTTTTCCGAAAACTGGGTATAAATTCACAATAATCCTTTTTAGAAATTTCTGATCCATCGTATTCAATAACGGATACACAAAAGCTTTTATCAAGTCTTTATAACTAACTTAAAGGAAAAATTAAGAAAAAATATTGAAAATTAGAAAACAAGGAGCATTTTAAATCTTTAATTAAAATAATTAATTATTTGCTTTAAAAAATTTTCATTTAAAATTAATTGAAATTTTGAACATATATTTTACAAACTGATGTTATTGCACGTATATGTATAAAACTTCTTGTTGAAAACACAAAAACGTAAAAAACTTATTTTTAAATTAATATTTTTATTATTAAACTCCACCGTCCCCTTAATCGATTATGAAGTTTTTGCCAGTTTTGTCATGTTTGATAAATAAATCCATTTAGTAGTGTCTTACTGAGGGTATTTTACATTTTGTGTTGCTACTTAGTCAAAAAGTGAGGAAACGTAATCGGTTTGATTCTTCTATGTATTAGTGCAAGATTACAGACAGAAATATGTCTCCGAAATAAATTCTATAAAGAATTTATGTATTTTCAGGAATGACAATAAATGCATGAAATAAATTTAACTACCATAGGCAAGAATAATAAATGCATGAATAATAAAATGCATGAAAAATATTAAAAATGATAAAAATTCTATAAAATGTAATAATCACCCACTGATGTTTCACAGAAGACTTAAATCCATGTTGAAGCGAAAACAGAAATCTGGAATGCAAGGGAGGGCTCGAACGGGATGATTTTACCATATCTTACAATTTTGTTTTGCAAATGAATGTGTATAGTATTGAGACTGTGTCTTTTGTAACGTACGTAAAGCTTTGACACTTGAAAAAGCATAATTTTGTTACTAATCGCTATATTTTGTGACCGCGTTACAGTCCTTTCCAAATCTAGGCGTCGTCCGCATAATATTGGACATCATTTAAAGTAAGGTTATATTGATAGCTATCAGCTTTATCATGGATACGAATTAATATGTAAATGCTTAACTTAAAACGCGTTTTTTTTATGGTGGGCACTAGTCATTTTAAGCTTTGGCCCCTTTTAAGGTCAGAAGCTATGATCATTTTACTATGGAGGCACCTAATAGGCGGCCACCGTTACCTCCTGCGAAGGGACAGGCAATTTATATACATGCTTTCTCCGGAATTCGAACCCGGGTTCTTCGGTACGGTATTCAACGTTACTAACCACTTTACCGTCTGGGCGGTCCTTGACTTATACTGTTATGCATTTCAAACGTTGTGCTAGATATGTACACTGCGAAAAAAAAAATGGAACAGATCTATATCTCCCGTTCTACTGAGCCGATTGACGAAATTCAAATTGCGTTTTTCATGTCTCGACGTAGGATATATATTGGATTTATATATAGCATTGTTCTAAAATAGGTATTTTGACACAAAATCGGACTTCTTCGAAAATAATATGCCAATTTTTTTCCATATTTGGATTCTCCTACTCAAATTAGGCCAAATTGCCAAGTTTCGCACAAGTCGCACGAGTAGGTTTTTAAAAATTAGCTCTTAAAGTTCTCAAAATCTAAAAATTACGGTAACTGAATTTGGTATATATTTATTAACATCTATTTTTTATTAACCTTATTAGATTCTTCCTTTCACATTTCGAAATTTAGGCTCATTCCAGATAAATTTCGCCCATATTTTGGGACGTATTTCAAAAATTTGTATTTTAAAATAATTTTTATAAATTTCTCGAAAAGGATTTTGAATTATAACCTATAAAATTTATCCATCATCTTAAAATAGATGTATTTCTAAGCATATCTACAAAAAATAATAAAATGCTGCATACCTTCATTCAAAATTTCCTAAGATATACGTGAATTTACATAATGGCGCGTTTTGAAATTTGGCATATTCGTTATAAGCGATAATAACACCGAATGTGGTTTACGCACTTCGTTAAAATTATTTGAAAGTATGAATGATGACTTTCGCTCGCGTTCAATTAAAAAAAGGAAAGGAAAATAGGTTGCTGTAAATTAAGAAGTTCGCCGAGTGAATTATTCTTGGTTCAAACTGAAGAAAATTTGCCAAGATACGGTTTTGAATTTCTTCTTAAATTTCGCACCAAATTTTGCAAAATTTAATATTTAGGCATAATTTGAGTCGTAGATTCGAAGTATGGAAAAACATTGGCATGTCATTTCAGAAAAAGTCCGATTTTGTGTAAAATGCCTATATGAGATCAATGCTGTGTGTAAATCAAATACATATCCTGTCGCGCTTTCGAAACATGAAAAACGCAATTTGAATTTCTTCAATCGGCCCAGTTGAACGGGAGATATAGAACTGTCCCATTTTCTTTTTTTGCGCAGTGTACAAGTTTATAACAGTGCGAATCTCATTTTTTTAACTGCTGAGTGTGAAGCAAGCGTTATTACGTTTAAAAAATACATTGGATTTTGTAAATTCTTTCTAAGTTTTTTATAATGTTATTCAGAAGTAATTTTGTCAGTGAAACACAAAAAACCTTTTCGGATATATCTTGTTATATATATATATATAAATCTGAAGAAATATTTTGGAATATTTATATTGTTGAACCTCTGCATAAAATATATTTTAAATGCCGTGCTAATATTGATAAATAAATGCTATGAAGTTTAAAAGAAGAATGAAATAGCTGGTAAGTACGTAGAGAGGAAAGAAGAAAGAAATTCACCGTGTGTAAAGCATCTCAGCAACCTAATCATTTAAATAAAAAAAAAACCAACGAGAACTGTACTTTAAAGCATATTTGGTCAAAATAAAACAAGCAGAGAAGAACATTAACGGTTTTATAGTTGATTGATCAATTATGTTAAATAAGAGACACAGAAAAAACTTACTATTAATATTTTTTCCTCTAAAAATACTACGGAGATGGTGTATTTTTGTTAATCAACGTATAAAATCCGTATAAATCAAGGTATAAATACCAGCTTCGGCAAAATAAAATCCGTCGATACGACCGTGCCTCGGTAATTGACGAATGCAAAAATTAAATGCGTATTGAAGGAGATTCTGCCAAATATTACCACTGTACGAAATATAGCATATTTATCTTCCATACGTCCTCGCGTCTAATGGATTCTCAGAGTACAACCATTCAAAAGAACATAAGATCGTTAATTTACTTTTCAAATTTAATCAGCCTGTATAAAAGTATTAGTGACAGGATCTATCGACGGGAGCAAAATTTGCATGTTTGCATTCTTCGCCGTCATATGGGCTTAGCATTTGGATTGAGGTTATAAGGTGCTACTAGGGACATATCCTGTTCATCTTTAGTCTGTATACTCGTCCGCATATAGTTTGATCAGCTAATGTTACATTTCTGAAGTTTTGATGCCCGTGGCTGTGTTATATCTTAAGACTCAGTCACCTCACCTTTCATCAGACAATGTGATACCGCATATTGCTTTACGTTGCCTAGTGTTTCCCCAGTAAACAAGGTGCATGATTCCTGCTTTGGCAGTCACGTTCTCCGGATCTCTTACCATTTGAAAACACCTAGTCAATAATTTCAGAGAGATTACCCTAACAAACACCAGCCATATAGTAAGAGGCATGAACTGTGGCTAGGGATGAAGCTGAAAGAACTACATCATCTGTATTGGGGTTATCACATTTAGCGACGAGCGACGCTAGAAGAGACGTTTCCGAGAAATGAGTTTCTCCCAGCTGCGGTTTGAACGACAAAGTTTCTAGTCTAAACAGTCCCTTTAAAAGCTATGTCCGCCAAACATTTCACAATGCTAGCTGCAATATTTCTGTTGCAGCTCTGTCTTGCGTAGAATTTGGTGTAATCCAATATTTCGAAAGCGAAGATTCCTGGAAATGTTTCATTTGGGGCGCATCGCTTGCAGATCTGATAATGGTTTAACTGCCGTCTAGAGTCTGTTCGATTCCGTGATTAGCCGCATACTGTTATACTGCCGCATACTGAGGCGGATGTTTGAGGTGGGTTTCTGTATGCTCAGCACTTCAAAATTATTTGAAAGTTTAACTAATTCACCCATTAAAATAATTCGTAAATAAATTATTGTGATAACCGTTTCCCTTCAAGGTGAAGTAATTTTAATAACCAGCAGAGCATATTGAGTAATCATTTGCCAGTGTTACTTAGTTATTAAACTCGCCTTAAAATTACACGGGAATAAATTAGACAACATCCTTCAGTTAATTTGTATCTCTAGAATATGATTCCTTCACGTTTTTAATCCTAAATAAAAAGGGGAAGTGACGGAATGAACGCTTTTAGTTTGATAGCTCCGTCCTGAATTCATATTTCAGAAGACCATAAGCAGTTTTCTTACTTTAGTAAAGTTAAGTAGTCCCCCTAAAACGCTGCGACACTAATTACGAGCAATCTGTAAATGCGTATCTAGTCACTGTAGGGAACTTGTAGGATTTAGTTCAGTGAAGTCATTCAAGTCCTAAATTGAAGGCATTTTCAACTTTAAAAAATACTGAAACTCCGTTCAGAATAATAAGAAAACGTGAGAAAAAAATAATATGACGTTACCATCTCGAATGTGAGACTGGGATACGTTGAGAACGAAGTGCTTGCTTTAATTTTTTCAGCACACGAAACATGAAACATCAGATGTGCCCTGACGGGATTTAAATTGCGAACTTCCTCACTGCTAACCGGAAAGCTCGCAATAAAGAAGGAGAAAACTCCTTCTACCTTCAGATTAGCACTTTATCAGCTAAACTCCGATCTTTATTCTCCCAGTGTTAATTTTTATTTAATTCAATAAAATAAAATAAATAAATAATTATTTTAGAAATAAATAATAAATTATTAATTAGTTATACATGTTTAGGTTTTGGTACGCTTCTAGCATTTAGGTGGGAGTGAAATATTTTATCTATGACTATAATGTTCTATTTAACATAGTTGTTGGGGTTAAAAGTTGAAGAATTGCTGTGATTCCTACGATAAACAAATAGCAAATAAAAGGTAAAGAAACTATGAACGATTAAATCGTAGTCTAACACGGATAACAAACGGCTGAAAATGCTGCAGACTCTGCAAATTATTTAAGAAGGCATTCACAGCATTGCGGAGAATTTCTAACATTCAAAAGAAACATTAATATTTAAATGTTTCACAAAAACTGCGACAAAAATGAAAGCTAAATAGTATAGCAGCAATTTCGGAAACCATGGCGACGACTGTGGGTGCAAATGCGTGTACATTTTCTTTGCAAATTCTACAATTGCGAGTGCATTCATTCCTTTAAATGGCTTGCCTTAGTTTTACTTTTAGGGTAGACTTGAATGCCATTTATTTAACGTTTATTTTAAAAAAAACGTTGTGTAGATTGTATTCGGTCTTTGAAAATTATTCTAGAAATTGTCGAAGGTAAAAAAGAACTATAGGGAATGCTTGAAAAGTATATTTCTTTTGCTGTTTCGAAAAATATTTAATACAAGAAGGGAAAATATTAAACAAAAATTTTTCCCTGGTAGAAGACGATTGTTAAAAATCTTCCTACAATGTTCTGAGCAGCAGCAATCTTAAAAAAAATTTCTACAGTGTACAATTTAAAATTCTACCGTGTAATATTGCAGTTCGAAATGTATAAAATGACATTCATTGCCTAAGGCTTAGTATTTATATTTCAACGTGAGTAAAATTCTAATACACTTGCATTAGATTGGATTATTTAGATTACGGCAACGCACTCAAGGCCTTTCTGCTTAAGGGAAAGCTTCCGTTCATGAAGGACTTTATCGGGAAAATCTGCTTGTATTTTTGTTACACAAAGGGGAAATCGATAATACTTCTACGCAGCTAGTTCATTTGCCGCGATTAGTGCCCAGGCCGAACTACCAGCGTTAAAACGATTCTGCCGATTGTTCGCTAGCGCTGTCTGTAAATGGGAATAGCAATTCACCTCTAATAACAAATTAGAGATGCATGCCAAATATTAAACCTAAACGTTACGAAAATGTAACGGTTGCTGAAATGCTAATACTATATCATAATCTAAATTGCTTTTTGTTAATGATAGTTATAATAGCTCTACCACTATGGAACGTCCATCGAACACAATCATTTGAAATCATTATTACTGTAGCATAAAATTAATGAGCATAGCATAAAACTATTAATGAGTATAGCATAAAAATATTAATGAGTGTAGCATAAGAATATTACAGTGAAGTCTATAAAATTTACAAAAGTATTTTCCGTATTTTTATTTTGCGATGTAACAGAAATGAGTATATGTACGATATAATAGAACTCAATCAATGTTAACTGTTTATTATTTTAGGTTTATAAAATTCAAGTTGAACTTAAAGTTTTTAAATTTTAATCCCGTGTATTTATTGAGACTTATTAATTTAGTTTATTATTTAATTCTTAGTTACCTGAAGCAATTTCTAACTAAAACCCTAAATATACTAGTGAAGATTGCCAAGACGTTGTTCTATTCTCATCTAGCCATCGAAATAGCACTTCTCATAACCATCGATTTAAGATATAAGCCAAACATACAAATCTAATTACAAAACTTTCGATACTATAACACTTTTTTTTACAGAAATTAACAAAAATCTGCCAGATAGGTTTATCATGTGAAAATCCACGTTTCTTGCGATTTCACACAAATGAGACTTTTTAGAGCTTTTTTATTAAATAAAGTTTAAAAATGTACAGATCAATAAAATGAACCATTTGAAAAATTTTCTAAAATTTTAGCGTCAAATTGTTAAAAATGTAATTTTCAAATGAGAGTAAATACGCCCAAAAGGCTTATTTCGGTAATATTCTATTTCAATAATGAGTTATTTCAATGATATTCTTTTCATTTGCGTAAAATACTTTCCTATTTGTGAATGCATTTTACATTATTATCCTAAATCAGATGTTTCTAAATCTTACATTAAAAAAACTAGGGAGAAAAGGACGTGAAAGGGAGAAATGTACGACTGATTAAGGTATATATTTAAAAATATTTCTACAGTGAGCTTATGCATGTATAAAACCACTGACGAGCTGACAAGTAGATCAATAGAAAAGAAAATATTATCACTCAAAATTTGTCTAGTTTAAGAAACAGTTTGATAGTAAGGCTGGTATGTGTGACAAAATGTAGCCCAAATTGATAATTTTTTGAGACGTATAGTTTTTAGAAATGTGCGACCGAAATTGTTATGCATTTGATGCAAAATGTTTTCCATATGTCAAGAAAACGTTTGAAGAACAAGCCATTATTCAGTTATTTAAGAAATCAGAAAGAATTAACCACCACTCTTAAGTGTGGAAATGAATCCAAAGCGTTCCTTCAAAGAATTCTACAGTTACAGTTCTTGAAGACACTGTCGAATCGACTAAAAAGACCAAGGGCGAGCCATTTGCGAAAAACCGCTTTACTGTAAAAAGTAGAAAGAAACAGGAAGAAGCTTTAACTAATATTACTTGGAACTAAGCTTAAACGCAACAGCAGAAATTTACAGCATGGTAATTCTACAGCAGTGGAAAAATAACAGTCTTCACATTCGAAAACTGAATTAGTCACGCAACATCAATACAATATAGGATCCTATTAAGTTTTACTATTAGTTATTTCAATTTGTGAGCCTTTCCTTGAATTCTCTTATTTCCTCTCCAGGATGTAAATGAAGTAGGTGAATTAGAGTTTTTAAACTGTTGGAACGAAACAGTTAAACAAAGCGTGATTTCGCTAGTGAAAGCGCACGTTTGCTAGTTTTTCTCTAACTGTTAATCCTAATAGCGGCTACGCATTCTTGCCATCGAGTTAGTATCCTGCCTGTGTAGGTTTCCTGCGTCAATCTGTTAAAATTGAATTATGCAGACCTACATCCTTACTTTTAAAGTTATTGTTTAAGTTCCCACCACAAGTGGACGGTACTTTTGTTGTAAGCACGTAAGCCCGTGCCATTTGTTAACTAGTTTGAGATCAATAAAAGGGGTCTTTTACACCCTTTTCCTGGTTGTGTTCATCTTCAAGCCTGTGCCGGAAGTCGCAAGGCCAAAATTAAGTGATCTAGTAGTTACGATTGATTTTAAAATAGCGAAACGTACTAAATCCCACTGCAATAGATTCCAGAATATAAATTGCCTAAGAATGATAAATTATGCATATTCTGTTCTTCATATAGCTAGTATTTTTTAGGCCATTAAACATGCTTTTAAAATTATTCACTTCAGAGCTACGTTTAAAGATTTGAATTCTTATATTAGGTTATATGATGTTTGTAAGATTGTTTTTCCGGCATTGTATTGATGTCTGGCATATTTGATGATTTGGCTTTACCGAAGTCTCGAACCTTAGGAATTATCAAACTTTTACTGTGTTATGGTATCCTGAAAATATATTCAGTATGCATTACCACACAGTTTACGCTCATTTCTTTTCTTTTCTAATGCCCTAAAGATAAATTGTTTTTAGAACAGCCCTATAATTAGAAACTGCTATGAAGGTGGGAGACTTAAAAATCCTTTATTTTCTAAAATTTAGCAAGGCAAAGTTTATCAGTGTATTGAATGATGCATTAAAAATAATAGACATTTTGATAAATTTTGGTATTTTTCAAGGCAGCAAAATTTCTAATGAAGTGTTGCTCTCCTTTCTCTGTTTAAACTATGGCTTTCGTCTAACGATTTTCTTGCTATTTGTGAAGTGTTGGAAGTGTTACAATTTGCTTCAGAAAATAAATCGGAAAAAGAATTGAAGGCCCGAATTGGAAAATTCTAACAGATAAACACATTTAACTCAGAAATAGCGAAAAATTTTTTTAAAAAGATACGTTATGGATACATAAAGTATATATTAATTTAGTCTGTTTTATTTATTAGCTTAAAATATGTACATTTCTATTACAAATATTTTAAACTAGATTTGCCTTTCATTTAAACTTCAGTATTTTAATTATTATGAGCGTAATAATTTATACAAATACTACTAGCAATGTGTAAGTAAATATAGCTTGTAGGTCATAAAATAATACTGAAGAAAATGTCGAATTTTTCTTTTTTTAGCCATTTACGTTAATGAAAGTTATTTTTTAATGGTACTACATATTGAAATGAAAGAATGGGAAAAGTTTAAAGAAAAGTAATTTGTAAATTGTTCAGTCAAAAAAATTAAAGGACTGATCTAGGCTACTTATGATTATCATATGAATAATGAAAGTCATTAATCGATAAAATTCCTATCTATGTTTCACTCATTGCTGTTCATATAAGCGCCCTCTTTACACTGTCTTACATTACCGATGAGACAACTTATTTTTGAAAATGGAGAAAAGGATTCTCTTTTCCTTCGCTTTACAGTTTCATTCCTAGGGATGAAAAATACAGTTTTTTTCACAAATGAAGCGCTGTTATGTTTCTTATGGATTGTTGTTGCGAGTACTGCGCTTGATAGGCCTTTTAAGAGAATTTGATCTGTCATGGAAATCACGAATAGCTGCCTTCATTTGCAGAGTATATGTTCTTTTGTTACCTGTGGATCTTATTGAGCTTTGTATTATTGATTTCGCTGAAATTGCTCCTGAATGGAAAACAAAAATAACTTATTTCACTAATACTTTAATCATCACTATCATTTACTTTAGATTACCGTGTAAGCGAAAACATTTATCGGATTTTCTTAATATATGTACCGGAGAACATCGAATGAGAAAAGCATAATATAATGTGTGTGCCTGATGTTTATAATTTGCACCATACAGTGTTTGGTAGCAGCAGTAATGTTGGATGATCTCACTTGTTCTTTCTACTTGTACGATGTTACTCTTATTGACAGCAATACAAAAAGTTATTCTTGTCTTCCTGAAGTACTCGCGGTATTTTTTCTTACAAGCCTACATTTAGTAGTTTAATAGTGATGTTGAGCAGTACGTTGTCTTATTGTTTTACTAGACCACTTCAGAATCTAGTTCGATGTTCAGAGGAACACGATTTTAATTTGTTTTTATGTGCAGAACAAATTTGTTTTCTCAGAGCTCCAGAAGCAGACATTAAAAAGCTGAAAAAGTTTCAACATGAGTTTTCAGATGTCATATTCTTCCTCTATGTTTTAAGTTTCTCTTCCTGTTTGATCGTATTGACTACTAACATGAAGAACATCTTTGAAGAATTTACTGTTCCTTTAGTTAAGGAGGATCTTTAGATGGTCAGCAGTTTTTCAGTATCTTTGAGTTTTTAAAGTTTGGTAAGCATATTTGAGTTTGATAAGCATATTTGAAAAAAACTTCCCATATAAATGGCCATGCTCAGAGATGTCTTCGACCTAAAAATTGCCGCCAGATCTCACCTCAAAATGGAAAATTTTGCAGCCAAAAGGAAATTCGTCGAAAGGCAGATTTTGTATTGTCTGTCTGCGAAATCATTTGAGTTCAAAACAACTCCATTTCTGACAATTGCAGGAGCAATATGAACTTATACTCTTCTCTTTATTAACTTGAATTCTCAAATCAATAACAATGTTATTTTGTTAGAAAAGCTTTCTTAAAGTGTTTTCATTCAAATTCAAGATGTTTGGCGTGTATATTTAATTAATGTTTTGTTTATGAAATGCAAAAGAAAAAAAATGAATGCTAATAACATGATATAATTATTAATCAATATTTTCTTTCTGTTTCTCATTTTCGTGTATAAGAGCTGAAAAGTAGAATTGACAATACAAAACGTTTATGAATACACGTTATTAATATAAAAATTATGTGATATAAGATAAACAAGGCACTTATTCAACCTAAGCCGATTTTAATTCTGAAGTATCTTTTAAAAAATATATGAAATTAAAATTTTTATACGGGTTCTCGAGAAGAGAAATTTTTAATTAGTAAATTCTTAAGAAATTAAAATAATTCTTTAAAATTATCAGATTATACGCGTTGTACCCATTTTATCTGATGATATTATTGACAAAATGATTTTCGAATTTTAGGATTTTAAGAAAGGAAAGTTTTAAAATCCACATTTATAAATTACTGTTTTTCTGAAGTGAAGAAATATTCAGAAATTCGCACACGAAACTTTAACAGCATTATCCGTTTTTAACAACTCTCACGATGTCTTTTTAAGTTTTAAATAATTTTATAACCTGTAAAAATGTTCATATAAGGATATATTTGTTCTTATTTGATTAATTCAGCTACGGAAATTATTTTTCTCAAGTTTTCATAGTTTCGTAGTTGACATTTACTTTCTCTGCCGCTTGTATCAAAATTTAACCATGCTGCATTCTTGCTGTGTTTAGGAATTTCTTGACCAAAATCATCGCAGTCAGGAAGTCCACCATATTTAATACGTTTCTGAAACTGATAAAGTGGTGCATGGCCAGTTTTGAACTTTTTTAAACATCCTGCACAGTTCCTTCGCGATCCAGACAAAATCACCACAGTCTGGAAGTCCACAATATTTGACTCGTTTCTTAAACTAAAACAATGGTGCATGGCCAGTTTCTAAATATTTTAAATATCCTGTCAAAGGTTTGGAATTTGTTAAAATATCCTGCACATCTTATCTTAATATTGATTGTCGTTAGTATAGTTAAAATATTTTGCAATAATTGCTCACTCTTTTAAGATTGATATCTTAGAGTTAGAAAACAAATAAAACAATGAAATAAATCGCTCGGAAAAATAATCTTTTTGGTTACTTGTGCCGATTATTTATCCGGTATTAAAAAACATCTCAGAAACTAGGATGTAATGCTCATCTTACATTCAACAAGTTATTTAATAAAAAAAAAACTTAATTATTCAAGACGTAGCTGTACGTTTGGGTGTCCGCCGAAAACATAGCGGCAAAAACATCGCAGAGAAAACAACACAAGGTGAAAACGTCGTGAGAGAAAAGAAAGAAAAGAGAAAACATCGCAGTTTTAAATCATCGTAGTACAAAACATCATCGTCGAAAATAAAGCGGTTCAAAAACTTCCCAGTTTAAAAGCATCGTCGTCGAAAATATCGTGGTAAAAAATAAAGTACCTACAAATCATCGGATGACGATAACAACGCACACATACGTTTTTCAGGTTTTAAAAGCTGTAAATGCATTTTCGCATAATGATTTGGAAGCGCAAGGAGGAAAAAGGGATATTTTTGCTTTAATATTTCATATTTTTGAATAAACTAATAAATTTTTATTGAGCAAGTAGGAAGGAAACTTAAGCCTCTAAAAATGAGTAGAAAATTAATGCAACTTATAGCACTTAATAGAATTTTAAATTTACATAGTTAATTTATAAAGGTCATTAATGAATTAATCTTTTTTTATAAAGTTTTTACTCATAATTTTTCATGAAAAATACAGCCTAAAAATGATTAGAAAGAGGAAGATAAAATAACTGCATGAGTTTACCTCTATATAAATTGCTTAGTTAATTATAAAATTACTTTGCTTCACATTTGTTAATCTGATATTGATTTGGTGAAAATTACATCTTGTTATGTTTCCTTTTATTCTTAAAAGTCGATAACATTTCTTGCGCTTCTAAAACTTTATGCGAATTTATGCATTTACAACTCTAAAACCTGAAAACGCATGTGTGCGATATTATCGTCATGCGATGATTTGTAGGCGCTTTATTTTTTACTACGATAATTTCGATGGCAATGTTTTTAAACTGCGAAGTTTTTGAACCGCTTTATTTTAGCTGACGATATTTTGTCCACGATGTTTTAGAACTGCGATGTTATCTCTTTGTTTTCTTTTCCCCCACGATGTTTTACACCACGATGTTTTGCACTACGAAGTTTTCGCCTTGGTTGTTTTCTCCGCAATGTTTTCGGCTGTAACCGTACGTTTCATGTGGATCTTTTGTATACGATGCTTGTAACAAATATATTTCTCAAGCTGCAATATTTTCTACATTGCAAATTCATCAAATCCCCGAATTGAAACATTTCATACTTCGAAACGGTATCTTTTGCTATATTTAATACATCCATTCTTATATAGTCATAATTATTTGAAATGTCATTAATTAAATTTTTCTAGAATGTCATGTTGTATTGCCACGCAAAGTACACTGTTGAGGTTTTCAGCTACACATGTTTATTTTTCGAATTCGAATTTATTTAATTAACACCTTAAAGTAATCATACTCAAACCACTGATATCAAAACATTGTCTTCAAGTTTTCACTTGCAGAACTGTTAAAATTCAAAATTTTACACTTAATAAAACCACTTTTTTTTTCTTCGGGTGAAAGTGATTCAAGTCATAGAATTGGGAGAGCGTTTCTTAAGGCAAATTTTACATATTTTGAATAATAACGCAGCAATAAGAGTTGTAAACAAATCAGCAAAACATTTCTGCTCTATTTTTTTTCCTTTAGTCTAATATATCGCAAAATGTTTGACTAAGTGAAAGCACGCTTCTCCCACAGATATCTCTATTCCATCGTATGCGAAGTAAACAATAATTTTTTATATTATTAAAGGAACTATTAATATATTTAATTTTACTTTATTAACATGAGAAATAAGCCTTTGCATAAAATTATTTAAAAACTGAAGTTTGAAAGCTTTCAAAAGTAGTGTACTTGAAGATATTTCCAAACAAAAGCATTAGCTAAAACAAGTTATTTTCGCTCTACGTATCGAAAATATGAAACTTTTGAATAAAACATTAAAGCAAATATTTTTGTTTCGATTCCTTTTGTATCTTTCCTCTTCCATTTTGCATATGAAATAAATATTTTTTGTAGTATCCATCTTTACGAAAGAAAGAATATCGATAGGTTTGTTATTCATTTTTATCATTTAAAAATATTTTTAATATATTTTAAAAATTAATTAAAAGTAAACAAAGAAATATCTTTTTATATTTATAATAAATGAGATGATTTGAAGAATATCCTAGTTAGATAAAATATCATTGACAAATTAAGAAAAAAAAAGCCGTAAGAATTTTTTTTGATGAATGAATACTGCACTATGCAGTATACTCCGGGTGGCTGTCAAAAGGTTTCCCACCCCTCTTCCTCTGCCGCCAGCCATTCGAGAGGACTTTGGCTTACTGTGTATTTTTAGTGCCCCCTTGCCGCACAAGCCCTATACACTTAAAAATATCCGTGTTTTCCCCTGAACCCATCAGTGCGGCAGTCAGCGTCACTTATCATTATACCGCCTGGGCGGCCTATTTGCTGGGTAACAAGCTGGGACGCGTACCAAACTATATATATATACACATCTCCAATTTTGTTGGCAAATGTCGCCAAACGGTCGATTTCGCACCAAATCTGGCAGCTGCGCTTTTTCTTGCCATTTTCTGGCAACCCTAAATCCGCTTTGAGGGAAAGCTATATTACCGCAGCTGGGCACTTCGCAACACAGGACTCCAAGGACTGCACATCCCGAGGAAGATGGGAATTCCACAGGTTACAAAACAAACAAATAAAGTTAAACAAAAAATAATAGAAACAAATACTTACACTATTTACAAATAGCTACGTGCAAATTATATACAGAAATTAACCACATAACAGTTTTGAATTATATAAATTAAAAGTTCAGGATGAATTTCAGTCTCAGGCTTTTCATTAAGTTTTACCCAGGTTAATTACTTTTTCACTGCAATTCTCAGATGTAGCTCTGTTTTGCATATCACAGACTGACCCTTTCAGATTTTTCATTCACGGGAAGCAATGAAACGGTTGGCTCACCTCTCTGTAGTTTATTCACAGCACGTGTACAGTTCACCTCGGTATTTTTGCAGTTGATACATGCTTATTTCCCTCTATTTCCTGAAAACCAGTTCCGATATTTGCATTAGAGTTATGAATAGAATCCGATTCTTTGCAAACAGACGTAACCTGGTTTAGAATCAAGTTTGTGTCTGTACAGCTTGTATTATTAGACACACACTTAGTTTGTGCAGTGGATGATGCATTTTCCTCCAATACAGGAACACTATGCTTAAGCTGTGTATCAGGTTCTCCCATCTACATTACATGAATTTTCAAATGGTTCAATAATTGCTAACTGCGACTTCGTAACTTCGCTATCAGTTTCCACTAACTTAACAGTCGCATTTACACCTTCTTTTATCAGATATTTGAGATCATTCTTCAGGCACTTAAAAATCCAGAACTTTATTTTCCTTGTATTTCTTTACCTTTTTCAGTTGTTTGACTAACCATTTCTTTTATTTCTTCATCTTCACAAACAGTGTTATCACTTTCTTCGATTTCCACTTCAGGCAATTGAAAATCGAAAGCTTCTTTCCCGTCTTTCATTTCTTCATCATTTCGTTCTCTTTCTTAGATCTCGTTAGATGTTTTATCCTCCATTTCTTGATCCTTCTCAGACACTTCATCAGCTACTTCCATCATTTCTTCATCCTCTGATTCTTTGATGCTACTACTGTCATTTTCACATCTTCTATTTTGGCTCCAATATTTTTCTCTAAACTCCACGATGTCACTTCTAATCTTCTTTTGCTGCAGTTCCATCCGTGGAGTACTTTCCACTTGGAGTTGCTCTTCTAGCACTACTTCTCCAGCTTTTATTGCTATTCGACACGATTTTATTTCGCTCACTATTTCTTCTTGTCCAGCCTTTATCTCTTCACATCCGGCGTTTGTCGCAGCCTTCATCTCTTCCAGGTTGGCTTTCACAACTGTTAAGAAGCTCGTCAACTTTTTTTTCCTCCGCCATGGCTTCTTTCTGTGAGCCGGTCACTGGCATTCACTCGCAAGTCCCACTTTTGAGACCAGTTGTTGAGTTCTACGGGTTTGTGGATTTAGAGTGACTGATGACAACTTTTGGTAAAAAATCGAAACACAATTTATTCGTCAGTATTTCACAGGACAGTTCCAAAGACGCGTTACAGTCGTTGAAAAACCACGATAAACACTCTGAAACAATTAACAACACAGCTTTCAGGCTATCAGGCTATAACTGTGAAGAAGCTTCATGGCAAGGCACTAAGGTACTGCTCCCGACTTGGTCGATCACTGTCAAGCTAGTCTCTGAAGTCAAAGCACTACTATTAAATTCAGCACACTCAAGATACTCTTCACTATAAAATTCTCGATACACTGCTACTCCGCATACAGACAGGGCTTATATAGCTTTTGACCTACTTTCGAGAACATGGTGGGGTAAACTGGTAAGAATTCGTTCTAGAATGTTATCGCTCCGTCTATGGTAAATCACCAATTTTGTCGGAAAATATAACCAACTGGGTGATTTTGCGCCAAATCTGGCAACCCTGGATGTCCTTGTCATTTTCTGCCAACCGTAAACCCGTTTTGGGGGGGGGAGGTATCTTACCGCAGCTGGGCTTTCGCAACAAGATATATCTATTTACATACATAATTATAATTGAAGAGGAATACGCCTATTAAAATTTTTATATTTAAAATTAAATAATTTAATTACAATTTGAAATCTAATAAACTTAAATTTACAAATTCGTAAATTTCAAGTAACATTAACACATTTTTTAATTTTAAAAAGCTTAAAAATTTTTTTGACAAGTATTAAATAGTAAAAGTTAAATCGGCATGGAAAAATTGCTTTATTAGTAATGACCAATAGTAGCGGATATGCATAAAATTGTGACAAAAATTGTTAATGATAATTAAAGCCATATTAATAAAATTACTTAAAAATGAACAAATGAAAGGAACCGAAAAAATACCGATTTTTCAGGGGAATTAGCTTATTTCATTCTCCTTCCAGTCGCTCAGACATCGTGTTTCGTCCTCGTATGCATATGAAAATTGAAAGAAGAAATGAAATTAAATGCAAATATTTAACTCTCCAAATTTAGCATACTCATATGCACATCGAGAATTGCCCTACTCGATGCAAATTAATTTAAATTATTTGGAATGCAAAATTTTATTTAAATGCCAAAATACTTTTAGATCAAAACGTAAGTACCGAATCAATGATATATAATGCAAATGTAAATAAAAAATGGATACTAAATATATCTAAAATTTTCAATTAAACGAAAAGTCCAATTTAAAATAAATTAGGCCAGAAATATTCTAAAAACCAAAAATTTAATTTGTATATCGTATATGTATATATATTCTAGTAACTACAACGAATGTTGTATTACTCTTTATGCCAAGGGCAAGCGTTTTGCTTGTTATTGCCAGGTTTATAAATTAGGTTCATGAAAATTGTAACTGTGGCATGGCTAGAAAGTGCGACTGGCTATTAAATTGAATAAGTAAGTAAATTATTTTTTAAAATTTCTGAATAAAAGTCATGAAATAGAAAAAAGAGTAAAAGTTAAAAATCATCATGCAAAACGAGCTGTAATTGCAACTTAAGAAAATAAATTCGCTCTGAGTTTGTAAAAGCTTAGAAGTCAGAAAAAGGATATACTTTGTGCTGTTTGCATATGTACAACTCTTTCAGTCTAAGCCATCCAACTTTATTCTCCTCATTATAGTTTTCGTATATCTTATAATGAAAGATTAAAATTAAAATTAATGGCACACACACATATTATACATATAATATGCCATTAATTTTAATTTTAATCTTTCAGTATGTGGTGTGCGTGCGTGCGTGTGTGTGTGTGTGTGTGTGTGTGTGTGTGTGTGTGTGTGTGTAATTGATAATGAAGTGAAATTCGAAATGTAATTTGAATTTCCTATTTCTCTCCCCGGGACATGTTTACAAAAACCAAGTAAACGCGAAAAAAAGGGGTACAAATAAAAATAGAATTGTTTAAAGAAGATTACAGAACTTGAGTCTATAAAACTGAAATAGCAATAAAAAGGCGATCAAAAATTAATCCTCTATGTTTAATGCTTGAAGCAGAACTTGTCAAGGGAAAAGTGCTTTGAAGCCTTAAACCAAATTGATTAATGAGTTTCGAATGCGTTTCTTTCCTCTCAACCATTTGAGATGTTACACCGTTTTTTGATTACTGAAAATTTAAAAAGAAATCTCGAAGTAGTTTCAAATGCTGAGATCTTTCCCTTACATACATTCGTACTGAAAGCAAAACAAAAAAATATACGAAAGATAAACACTCAAAAACAATATACGAATGCTTAAAAGCAGCATAAATTATTGAAAAATGGGCAAAACAAACATAATACTCAAATGGGAATTAAATCAAAAAGGAAAAAATCTAAAACAAAACTTCAAGCATCTAAAAGCTTCTAAAACTTTTAAAATGACAAAACTGTTTACAGTCGATGTATAAAAACGAAAAGAAGTGCTGGCTCAAATTACGTAAGCATTTTTTCTTTTTCGTTAAAATTAAAATTGGCAAAAAGTGAATGATGCAAAATTAAATGTTTGTACAACCTTTGTGAAAAATATGAAAAACTTACCGTTTCCGTAGACCTCTATCCTAGAAAAACTTAAAGAGACTAAAGTTGTAGAAGAACGGATGAGAAAAAAGGTTGCTAAAATTTAAAAGAACCCTGCTTAAGAGTTTATCAGATGGTGAGAAAAATAGACATGCTGTGAAAACGACATTACTTGACAAACAGCAGTGAACGGTAAGCAATTAAAAAAGCCCGCGCTTTCGAAGTGAAAGTCTATTGGTGAAAAATTGGAAAGGGGTGTTTCAATTGTGCAAACTATGAAGAAGACAATCAGTTGGACTGGAAATTAGTGTCTTATTTTCTGGTACAAGTCTTAAACCTTTTCGAAAAAGATAGCTACGTAATTCCACCATTTTAAATTTAATACTGGCCCAGAGTTCAGGGAAACGAAAAACTGGTGGTAAAAAATTCTTCACGTAATCGAGCTATAATGCGTCTGAGAAATCTAAAAAGGCCCTTTTTCGTTAGAGACAGACGAAATCCCAATATTTAATAAAAAGTAACTAAAGAGAGTAGTACGTTCATTAAAGCCTAGCCTAAGAGAAAAAAGATGACTTTTAATTATATATTCACATTAAATCACTTCTAAAAAGTCTTCCAACCATTACTTTCTTTTCAGGTTTGGGTAATGATTCTTATTTCACTGTAAACAAGTAATTTAAAAGATAATGCCAATTTTTTTAAAGTATGTGAAATTGTAAATTTAGTAATTTGATTTTCTAAGAGAAGATTTATTAATTATAGTAATTCTTCTTGAAGGTAATCTGCTCTGTTACAAACTTTTTTGATTCTAAGAAACTGAGTATTCATAGTATTAAATATAACTTTCTTTGAGATATTGGAAATTCAATTAATGAATTTAATGGTATGAAAGTTAAAATCTCTTCTTCTTTTATCATATATTTTAATTCCTTTGTAATTTTAAAATTTGTAAGGTAATTAATATCTCCTTGCTGTAAGCTAGTTTTGTTACGTCTGAGGCAATTAGGATGGACAATTGCTTCTTCTATTTTATTAAGTTGTTAAATGCAATGATGCCAGTGACATATCTGTAACTTTTGGAAAAATAAGAACGTTGTTCATTATTAAGTGAACTTTGAAACTGATATTCTTTTGAGAAGAGGAACAAATTACAAATTCCGATGATGTGCTCGATTCCATTGGGATGCCTCTCACTTCTTTAAAAGAGGTTTTTTGAACTTTATGAAATTATGAAGCAAAACCCTTTATAAGTGGATTTTCCGTTCTTCTTATTGACTATTGTAAGAATTTATGTAAACAAATCTGGAAGACTCTCAAATATTTCTTCCAAGTAAAGTAGCACAAAGGTTTTCGAATTATTTTGGTCCCGTTATTGCGAAAAATAAACCTTAAGGTTCAAGAGTTTTAAATTTATTTACTTTGCTTACTATCACATATCAAGTATCAATACCTAAGTAAATGATTCTTTAACCTCCTATTTGACACCCTATATCATATTTTTATGATAAATATAAAATAGTCAATTACAAACTTGAGGAATTCAGAAGAAAGATAGAGAACACAGCAAAAAACGCCACTGCAATTTAATTAATATGCATAACATATTTAAAAAATAAATTGATATAATTGAAAGCATAAATTAAATTAGAACATAAAGTAATGTAACTCAGAAAGCACACGTTATATTAAAGCTATGTTATATTGAAAAAAAGAAAATAAAAAATTAAAGAAAAGAAAGAAAAAGAAAATAAAGAAAAAGGAAAAAAGAATATATTGAAAAAATTTAAGCATTTTTTTTTTAACTGAAAGCAAGCTTCGATTATTTCCAGTGAATACGACGAAACTTTAACCTGGAAAGAATTTTGTTTTTTCTTTTTTAATGCAAAACTTCTTTTGATGTCTTTCTGTAATCGTTTTTGGACTCGTTTGGATATTAAATATTTCTCATACTTAATTTTACTGTCCCTAAGTTCTTAATTCTGATAATAAATAATTTGTTGTATTCGTTAGTAAATCTTCGTTACAATAACATGAAACTAAGTTGAATATGTCATATTTCAAAATTATTTACTAAGAAAACCTAATTTTGAAGAAATCAGATTAGGGTTCGAATTAGATTTAGGTTTCGAATGAAGTAATCAGTTTGCAATTAAAACACCCCTCAAATATGCTGAAACCTACATTTTACATTATCTTTTATGTCCTAGAAAATACTTTTTTAATCTGCTTAACTGTATTTTTGTGTCATTGTGTCATAAAAAAACACCAGCAAGTAATATATACTATTAAATAATGAAGAATCTATGTGTATATATGTTTATACATTCCTCACATTGCGGGAAAACGGCGATACTTAGAGCTGCCAAATATTAAAATTGTTCCACCCAAATATGCGCGCCAAGAAACCAGAATTCTGAGTTTCGAATTTGTTTTTTATTTATTTCATATTACCTTCGAATTTAATGAATATTTGATTAATAAACTTAGCGATTTGAAAGCCAGCAGCGGTAACTCTTTTGGAAAAAGAACATTTTTATCTCTAACCCACGAGACTACTGCCATTCGGCAAAATGTAGGATATTAATCTTCCAGTTTCAATCAACAAACTCCTCTATTTAAAAGCATAGCGACTACCTGAAATAAATTATTTTTATCTTCCGCGCGCCTGCGTCGTGCTATTCAGTAAAGCGTAAGGTGTTTAAATTTCAAATTTAGTCTGTCGGCTATAGTATAATCAACTAGGAGATTTAAAAGCAGTAAACGCAATTCTTAAGAACATTTTTCTTCTTTTTAATCTGATAGATTTAAATAAAAATTCATTTAAATCGTGAAATGTTTTATTAGAAATATAAAATGCTTTATTGAAATTAAGCATTCTATATTTCTAGCTAGACATCTCAGATTAGCTGGACTCATTAAAATCAATATATATATATATTCTATTTTTTATGATAAAAATTTTAGGTTGCTAGCGATTGGTCGCCTAACCCGCATCATTTAGGTAAAAAAAAAAATATAGCATTTTACATTGTATTTTACAAAATAATTTCTACCATTATGGTATATAGCAAGCATTTTGTTCCAAATTGCCGAAATAACATGTGAACAAACTTTCAGTTGCAAAACAGATCGTCATTATATTTTATGTAGGTCGTCATTTATGCTCCTTACTCAATTGAGTTAGTAAGGGAAATAATTATGAAAAAGGAACAATATCATAACCGGAGTTATTGACTGTTTCCAAATGACTATAATCATCACTTCATGGTCTAGGACGAATTCCTATAGCATATCTAGGATGATTTATAAGTTCAGCGTCTGGAATGATAGTTATAGATTGTGAAGGTAGAGCATATTTCATATCTTATTCCAACTCAAGCTAATAATAACCCTCTACTGGAAAATAGCTGGCGGAGTACCTAAAACTGTAATCAATCAACTACTGTTGATTAACGGTGTCAGAATTCATTGACAAATGCAGATTATTATAATTATAGTTTTCGTTGACGAGCTAAAAAAAAACTTTATTACATTTTCATAGTGACAGAGACAGTTGAATAACTTGTGATGATGTCTTGGCTTAAACAAAACACGGTTTATTTTGTAGGCACTTTGCATTTTGGCGTACATAGCACGTAAGAACACTAAAAGAACAGCAAATATTTTGCTTCTATTTCCTGAGTACTACAACACACTGTCTATTTTTTATTTGTGGCTGTAAAAATAAACCGATGCGGCAGAAGGCCTAAATCAGAATTTTCTACATGCTTGTACCAGAGCGAAGCAGAAACATCATAACTGCCCACTAGAACAAACTAACTGTTATTAGCCACGTAGGCCAAAAAGAAGGTTAAATTGCTCTTACTGGTGGAACCTGTGGCAACATCTAGTGAGGGAAAGAAATACTTTAAGCCGAACTCTTAACAAAAATTAATAAATCTAAAATAAAATACAAAGCTTAATTTTCTGTTTATTTTAAAATTAAATGCAATACTGAAAAAAAAATGCTGTAAATGTTTTTAATATAAAATCGATTTGGGCTAAATAAATAAGAATTATGTTAGGAATGTAATTGACTACTGATAAGAATTTATGAATTAGCATTTCAGAATTTCAAGCCTTTTTAGATTGAAAAGAAATGGAGGATAGCATCATGGTAATGACTTAAAAGAAATTTATATCTATACTAGCGGAAGTACCCGATGCCAGGTAAGTTAGATTGATATTAATGCATCTAACAACAAACAGAACGATACCGCTGTAACCCTTCTGTAATAACGATGCAAAAAATACGATTCATAGTCAGATATTTTTCAGTCTGATGCGATAAGGAACCCACATAAAAACTTTCGATAGAAATATAAAATAATTCTCTCTCATTATATCAGCAACAATGGCACGCAGTTTTTAATGATTTTCGTCTTTCTAATCAAATGGTCGTAAAAGCTGAAATTCCATCCAATGTTTCACATACTGTCAATTTTAGTCGATTAAATGGACCAAAAAATTTATCATAATTGATCGGAAATCAATAACGCGAACAAACAAACAAACACACAAACAGACATTCTTCCTTATATATATAGATTTTGTAAAATTTACAAATTTTGATTAACAAACTCTACGATTTGAAAGCGAGCAGTAGCGACACTTTTCGAAATAAAACATTTTTATCTCCAACGCGCGACACTGTTGCCACTTGGAAAAATGAGTGAAAAAATTAGCGCTTTCAGAGTTTTTAATTAATATTTCGGCTGATTAAAGTCGTACGAAGATGGAATAGTCGAAATGGTTTTTTGGAAATGGGAATAATGTATATAATGTTTGGCAATGCTATTTATTTCATCTTAGAACTTTATTATTAACAAACTCTAGGATTTGAAAGCGAGCAGTGGCAACAGCTTTCGAAATAAAGCATAAATAAAGCATCTCCAGCTTGCGAGACTGTTGCCACTCGGAAAAATGAGGGCGAAAATTGCGAAAATTATCGTGTTTCCGAATTTTTAATTAATATCTTTGATTTAAGTTTTTTTTTTTTTTTGAAAACGTAGACGTCGACTTTTTCCAGGACTCTGAAAAGAACTGTAAAAAGTTTGGTTACGATAGCTGTAGTAGCGACTGAGTTATTAGAGGACAAACAAACAGACTTTCTGCTTTATATATACACTCACTTCCGAAAGTTAAGCACGGAGAGGAAAATGCTAATTTCCGGAAGCCAATCTGAATTGAAGAGGATGCAATTCGCTGCAGAGGTAGATGGAAGTATGCAAATATATTGGGTAACAACCAATCGCGCTTTCATGTCAAAAAATATGCAAAAAAAAGCAGTCTTATAAGAAGCCAGCTTTATGAAGGGTTACAGAAGATGATTGTAAATGCTGATAGAAGGTGTTTGAAACGTTCGTACAATTTGTTTTCAAGACATACGATCTATGAACTTCCAGAAGACGAATGGAAGATTCTGAGCGCTGGCCTGCTGTGGGGCGCATTGAAGCAGGACAGTCGATCACAGATGTTGCTCTTTTCTTCGGCGTTCATCATTCTGTAATTTCACGTTTATGGAAACAATTCTAAACCACACAGACAGTTGTCCGAAGGCCCGTAGCCGGTCGCCCAAGGGTTGCAACCCCCGCGGAAGATCGATATATTGCTATTGTAGCCAAGCGAAATCGCAGAGCGACCTCCACACGTGTGACATCTATGGTTATAGCGTCCATTTGTAAGGCGATATCTGCAGCTACTGTACGCCGAAGACTACATATGAGTGGACTGTACGCCCGGGTACCTCGACTTTGTGTTCCTCTATCCGTCTAATCAAGAGGGGCACGATTACAGTGGTGCCGGGATTATACCAATTGGAAATGTGTCTGACTGGGGCAATGTCATGTTTACTGGTGAGTCAAGATTTTCTCTGGAGCCAGATGACAAGCGTATAAGGATATGGCGTGAATAACGAACACGCAATCAGTCCCAAAATATCACCGAACATCACGCATTCCGAGGCGGAAGCATTATGGTGTGGGCAGGGATTTCATTAGGATGCAGCAGTTGGCCCTACTTTTGTTTCAATGCACGATAAGAGACAATGTCCATGCATCGTTGGAAAGTTACCGGCGCGCCGGACAAACCGAAAGGCATCCTAAAAAATGCGTACGTGCCAGACTTCGTTATGAAGGCGGTCTTAGGGACGTCTTTGGGTTTTACCCCTATCTGAAAATAGCCACTCGTAAGATCTAATGTAGACATATACTTTGTAGAGGTAATATTTCGGATTATCTCTTCGATTATCGGCAAAGGATATACAGGATATTTTGTGACGGCATTTAGCCTTCTGTAATCTGTAGTAAAACGCCACCGCTTCGGGTGCGTAATCATATAATCATTATTTTTCTTGCATAAAACTACTGGGCTAGCATAACTGCTAGAAATCGGGGTAATTATTTTATTTTTCAACATTTCCTGAATATGATATGCAATAATTTCTTCTTTCACCTTATCGTAGCGATAGGGCTTTTGCCTTACTGGTTGGGCGTCCCCTGTTTGGATTTCGTGATTTGTAGCCTGCGTGAAACTCGGTACATCGCTAAATAAATTTGAAAACTCACTTACCAATGCCTGCAGCTTTTCTTTCTGTTCTGCCGGTAAGTGCTGTAGTTCCAGCTGCGGGGGCTTAACATTGATACGCACAAAAAGTGAAACTTTTCCTAGGCATCTACGCTTCTCTCCTTGGGCCGCTATGACATTCGTGTCTCTTGCACTAAAAATTCTATAACGGCGAAAGTGTTTCTTGAAATATTTTTCCGAGATAAAGCTGCTTTGCGCTCCTGTATCCAAAAGAGCCGTCGCCTGTATGTTGTTAATTAAGACTTCAATCTTCGGTAAACAAAGTTTTAACGACCACGGTGTTTAAAGTAATTTTGGAAGGATTTTGCGAGACTTTGGACTTCTTCACCTTCCTTGAAGAAATCCATCTTAGTTTAAATCCTTCTTCTTATTCTCGTTACCTTCTGCATCTTTGCCCGTTTTTCGATTAAAATCTCGTCGTTCGCCGCTCGATTTAGGAGATCCATCTTTCTTCGGCCATTGCTTCGCCTTGTTCCCGTAATTCTCTCGTTGCATTTGCTGGGATCTTGGCGTGTTCTACTGACTTCTTCGCTCAAATTGGCGACACCGTTCATTGTCTGCAATTCTTCGACTTTCAAACTGTACGGCGAGCTCGAATAATTTATCCAAAGTCATTGGGTTTCTGAGCTCGATAAAATCTTAAACTTGGGGCAGTAGCCTAGGAAGTATAATTTGAATGACTTCTGGATCCGGGCGACTTCCATACAAAAGCTTCAAAACTTGGATTTTTCTCAAGATAAAATTTGACAAATCTTCTATCTTTTCTTGGTAACGACTAAAAAGTTCCGCTTTCAGTCTGGCTCGATCTCGTACGACAGGAAATGCTTTCTCCAAAGAATTTTTAAAATTTTCATAAGTATATGTGGGGCTTCACGGTTCCCCCAAAAGATTCTTTCCAATACACTTGAAGCAATTTAACGCTTGGCCCTTCAAAGCGCTGGTGGAAAAAGTGACTTTCTGAAATTCGTGGACTGGATATAACATGAAATGTGCGTCCAATTTTCCAGGAAATTAATTATGGCTGACTTGCCGTCAAAACTTGTCGCTAGCTTTATGGCTGCCCGCATGGTTTGTACAATTTAGTCAAATCCTTCTAGGGCAGGAGGTGATATCTCAGAGTTCTGCACAGGTACTGCAGGTATCTCAGGTTCATCTTCTTGTCTTTCAGGCCATCCTCTCATTTTTCTTCTTTGGGCGCCAGTGTCAGGACTGAGTGTTCGGTGCATACTTTTGACGAACATGGTCTTAACCGTGTAAAGTACTGATCTTGAACAAGGAGCTGAATGCAGCTATGTTCTGTGGTAGAATAACTGCATGCAAGGAGGGTTTTAAAATGACCCTTTTATTAAACGACTATTTACAGCCACTTCTCAACTTGGAAGGGATAACAGAAAATAATGACCGCACTTGGGTCTAAACTGAACAATCAAATAATTTAAAATAAAGTTAAATAGAAAACTAAGAAGTCGTTGCTCTCAGAGGGTCATAAACGCGAGGTTTCCCTCTATGCTAAACGATCAATGGTGCGTAGCAAGATTTAGCTAATACTAACGCACTTAGATTACTTCAATAAGTAATAGCGTGACAGCGCTAAGGTTTAGAATTTAAATACTCGCTAGTCAGGAGGACGTCGAACAGAGCCGCAGTGATCTGAGACTAAAAGCTCTCTCACACCAAGAAGTTCCTTGCTAACATTTTAAATACAAAACTTGGCTCCACTTCAAATTAGCATAAAGCTGAAACGCGCGCTCATTCTAACGGGAAGTTGAAATAAGAACTTTGAGGAAAGAGAAAATTAACATAAAACTTTGTTAGTTTAAACTAAAACTTTACACATTTTTGTAAGCAGCCTACATAAAGTTCCTTAGAACTAGTTAAACACTAAACCTTTTTTTGTAGTTCCTATGACATAACATAAATTAGAGGTTACAGCTGTTTGATTGAATGCTTACAAAATTACTTTGATTTTATGTAATTTTATGATTCGGAGCTTAATAATTTTTATGTAAGAATATTCTTTTTCATTAATTTTTTTAATATTTCACCAAAGAGAAAAACATTTCATTGGAGTTAATAAATACATCGATGCTAGTGGATCGGGTCTTTCCAATGACAACGTAGACCGGGTATTAAGGAACCGGGTATTAAGGAAAGTTTCCCGCCACCGCAAATGTTGTCTGCGCAAACAGTTCGCGTTGGCGTGTTTAACCATATTTTGTCAAACGATTTTTGACATTTGAAAGCAAGAGCCTTAATTTAGAATACTGTGTTGTGAAATTTGTAAAAAGTCTCGTCATCATTATGTACAAGGTGTCTGAAATGGAACTATCATGCTACCAGATTAGAACCATCATTTACTTTCAGTTCTGTTGCAAAAAGTCAGGTACAGAATCTCACCAAATCATGTGTACAGCTTTACGTACTAATTTTGTATCATATGATACTGTGAACGTTTGGTACCGAAAATTAAAAAACAAGGGCTATGATATTCAAGAAGCCCTCTGGCCGACCTACTGATGTTGATGAAGCCCGCCTGCGAGAACTTGTGGAAGAAGATCAGAATGCAACTACTCGAGAACTTGTTAAAGAGTTAGACGTTAGTGCCGTGTCCATTAGTCGCGCTATGCATCGTATTAACTTGACATACAAGTTCAATCGCTGGGTGCCGCATGAGCTGCGCCCGGTGAGCCCGTCGGGGTTAATTTGACTAACAAAATGATCATGCTTTGTATCTGGCGTTATTGCCGTGGTATTATCATCAAAGAGTATCTAGAAGAAGTTCGACAGTAAGGTGTATAAAGCGAGGACTAGTTAGACGCTAGTCCGTGCTGACACTGCTATCAAGGAAAGACATCGAACTGAGTTCCGACGTAAAAAGGTAATATTCCATCAATATAATGCAAGAGCCCATGTGTCTGCCTTTCACCGGCTCGACTCTGTACGGATTATTATTGGATCTTTTGCCACGCCCACCATATACCCCCGACATCGCTGCTTCGGCATTTTACCTTTTTTCACACGTGCAGCTACATCTTGCTGGTGCTATCTTCCATTCTGTACAGGACGTCCGAAATGAGGTTAATTTGTTTTTGGACTCGCGGCCACCAAGCTTCTGCGCCGAAAGCTTAGAAAAGCTGCCAAAACTTTGGGAGAAAATCAGACTTGGGTAGTAATTACTACCGGAACTAAAGGTACTGCTTTCATGTTTTTTCTTCTAACTTTATTAAAAACGTTTCTTCGTGGAAAACTTTCGTTACAACTAGACATTAATGATGATTATGGTTTCTGTATTAATCCACCTGGCATTAGTAAAACATACCTCTTTAGGCATTCTATGTCTAACACAGTATTTAGTCGGCTAATCTGGCCATTAATCTTCCATTTAACCGTTTTAACATTATACAGCGAGGTAGATTAATATCTTTCATTGAGATAAAAATATGATGCTATCATATCGAATTAATGGCATTTGAAATGTTATTCCAGGCTTTAGCGTTCTTTTTGAGATTAACTTTGTTCCAGCTGCTCGTCTAACACAAGCTGTGAGGAACTGCTTACATGATTTTTGTGTAAGAATCAATAGGAATGAGTTTTAGGTGAAATACAGGAGGCTATCACGTCTTAAATGATCAGCGAAGCATTAAGGTTTAGTTAGGAGAGATGAAAGAGATGATTTTTTTTATATTTAATTCTATTTTCAAAAGGAAATATAAAGGCAGTCAGATATTTTGATTTTACACAAACTGAGAGTATTTTATGCGAAAAATGTATCTATGTATGAATAAAATATTTATATTAACATTGTGTCTTTAAATATTTTTTAAAAGTATTACAGTAAATTTTTGAAATTTTTCTTTAACAGCTGTTTGTGTAAATTTTAAAATATTTTTAACGGAACAATTATATTATAAAAATTTCTGTCAATACATAAATATTTTTGACACTGATAATTTGCGGAATTTCAAGGGTATCTCTTGGAGAAATGTTAATGGAAAATGATATAATGTTGAATGAAAGTATGATAATTTTGTAGGGTAACCATGATAGCAATGTAAGATAAAATCAGAAAAATATTTCGCAGTATGTATTCCTATTAATGAAGTTTTGGAAATATATTATCAGAATCAGTAAATCTTTTACTAAATATTTCTTAAAAACACTCGCATTATAAGTTTTATAAAAGTGCTCTAGGAGGAATTATTAGAGGAAAAAAGTTAAGGAATAATTTTCTTTCTTCTTAGATCCATGCTCTAATGATAACGGTTTTCTGAGATATCAGAATTGGATCTCAAAGTGTGAATTGTCTGACGTAACTATCTACCATTTTCAAATTCCTACATTAAGAAGAAATCTCTCTTCGAAACAAAAAGCCATTGGCTTTCCTATTAAATGAGTAATGTTGAGATATTTACTGTTTATCCGACTAGTAGAATATGCAATATCCTGGGAAATTCAAAGGACGCAATATTCAAATTGATTAAAGTTAACATTAAATCTATTACTACAACATTTTAGCACATAATTTAGAAATACGCTGCATTCTAGTTAACAGTGCTTTAAAAATGGATCGCAAACAGAGGCACAGTAAATTTTTTAGTAAATACTAGTCAGATCATAGATTAAAAGATATAGCTACTGAAACCAAACTAGCGCATATTTTAATCATTTCTTTGAGGACAGCGAACCAAATCGCCGAATAAACATCTTTCTCTTAACATGTATATGTGTTAAATATATTCGATCTGTAATAGATAGAATGATAAATGTATTCAGAAAAAGCGAAAATGTATTCGCAAATGCGATAATTGGCCACGTGTTTCAGATTCTATCAAATTCAGTATTTCATTGGGCTTTTTATTTACGCACCCATGGCATTGCAGGCGAAATATGCAGAGCTGAAGAATGATATGATTCACAATTTAAGGACTTTGATAGGAAGTTACTTAACATTCTGGTCTAATAATTTAATACTTTTCAATTTTGAAGGAGTTTACACAATGTTCACACACTTCTGATCAAGCCTTATAAAACGGGCAATGATTTTTTTAAATAAGCATCTGAAAAATTAATTGATGTAATTACTTTGTTATTTTTTATCACAGCATAATGATTTAAGTTTTAAATATAAAGGGCAGTTTTTTAATTGAATGAAATTCTGAAACTTTCACGGAAAAGATTATTTAGAAATTCACTTTATCTTAATACATTTATTTCGCACTTCGTCTGAAGAAAAAAGCAAATCTTTGAAGTTCTCTAAATTTTTTGAAAACTTTCTCATTAATTTAAATGCAATTAACGTTAACGTACATGACTGTATTTTGGTTACCGTAATTTTTACAAAAGTTTCGCTTCAGCATTCGCGTACTCTAAATCATTTTTTCATATTACTTAAATGAACAATATTATGACTTGGGAATCGGAGAAATTCGACCTCCAGGAAAAGAAAAGATGCATAAATTTAAAGAAAAAAGGTTATTTCTTAAACAATTTTTTTTTCAATTCATTATCAATGTTTAGAAAAAGGTCATATCTATTAATTGCCTTAGGAGGCATTCACTACTAGTCATCACAAATTTCGCTCAAATTTATAGGGCATGCAGGCCTTGGCTAGAAATGAAAGTACCCGAAGTGGGAACTCCAGATGACCAAGCGTTTAGAAAATAAACATTTTAACGCTGCTCTCGCACCGTAATAAGCCATTTACGTTAGGGCGTTTGCCAAGCAGCTGTTGGCGCGGCTGTAAGAGCTCGGAGTAGTAATGTGATGATCGTTGATTCGACTCCCCGTGTGGAGATTTTCTTTTCTTTTTCTCAATTTTTATATTATTCTTTTTCCAACTAAGCAAAGAGGTGAATATTTTTTTTTATTTATTTATTAATACTGAAACGGCATAGAAAAGGTAAAAATTTCGGACTTTTCAACAACAGATTGTAATTAAAGAACGTTCGAAAAGACTTTGTGCATGAAAATTCAAAACTTTATTTGTCGACATTCAATGATGATTCCATTCGGGATGATATTTGTTCTCTTGTACGTGCGTTAAGAGACTTAACTTGTCTTAACATGTACAAGAGAACAAATTTCTTCTGCTGGTTGAATCGTGAGGAAGACAAACAAATCCGCAATTATACGGCGAATTCTTCCAAGATGAAGAAGTATTGCCAACATGTAGCGTTAAATTAATTCCCCCTAAATGTACCCCACTAGTGCAACCCTGTGATGTATATTTTTATCTTCAAGTGAAAATTTTCATTAAAAAAATAGAAAATTGTTTTTATCTCATCAAGCAAGTAAAAGAAATGACTTCCCAAGAAGATTGCATAAAAATACATTCGATCGTTCATCATCAATTATCCGCCCCAATATTCGGTAACATGTTACGTTATGCGTGGTTCTCTTCTAAACTTTGCGATGAGACAGAATGCTTTATGAATGTCAATCAAGTATGTTTTCCTATGGAGACGTTGAAACAACGATCATGCTATTTAACAACATGTTATTTTACAACGATCATATTATTGTAAAAATACGGCTTTATAACGTGTGCTAGATGCAGAAATAATTATTGTTTCCCCTGTTTCTACGATAAATATCATCCCGACACATCTAATCATCGAATGTCAACGAATAAGGTTTTGAATTTTCATGCAAAAAGTCTTTTAGTATGCTCTTTAATTACAATCCCTTGTTGAAAAGTCCGAAATTTTTACCTTTTCTATGCTTTTGAGTATAAATAAATGAATAAAATAAAATATTCACTTCTTTGCTTAATTGTAAAAAGAATAACATAAAAATCGAGGGGAAAAAAAAGGCTCCACACGGGGAGTCGAACCCACGACCATCGCATTACTACTCCGAGCTCTTTCTGCCGCGCCAACCGCTGCTTGACAGACACTCTAACGTAAATCGCTTATACGGTGCGAGAGCAGCGTCAGAATTTTTATTTTCTAAACGCTTTGCCATCTGGAGTTCCCACTTCGGGTACTTTCATTTCTAGCCAAGTCCTGCATGTCTTATAAATTTGAGAGAAATCGGTGTTGATGACGAGTAGGGAATGTCCCCTTGTTAGATTGTTTGAGACTGACTTCACCCTACATTTATCGGCGCGATGAGGTTTCCTTTCCCCCCCCCCAATAAAGCGTCGAAATACAGCTTGTTGAAGATGCTTCACAGTTGAGAAAACAAGTCATCTCTTCCTTTTCTTTCATACTTTTGTTTGTGTTTTTTCCTCGAATGTTGCTGAAGTAGCGTAATAATTTTTAAAGCGTGGTAATAATTTGTTTTAATAATTAATTTCTTTTAAAACGCAATTCATGCGGTTATGTCAACTGAAATGACAGAACTTCCTCTGTTTCTGACTCTCCACCAAGCCCGACTCCAGCATTTGCGGAGCTCTAGACGACAAATGCAGTTCGAGCCCCTTGCGGGTTAAACATCTTAATAATTCAAAGCAAAATATACCCTTAATTTTAGCTTTCACTTTCGATAACAACTTAGTTGGAGACCTTCTAAAATCGGTACCATGGGCGGCTACCTATGTCTTTTATACTTGGAACAGTGCTTACGCTCTACTTGTTATAAAAATGAGGCATTCATGCGCAGCAGTTACTTTTACAAAATCTGCGTTCATAGAGATAGTTTTCGTTGTTAGTTACCCCCGTTTGAAAGTGGATTAAGTGTCAGCGATTAGAAACATATAACCTTCTGTTTTTCAACTGGAAGAATATGGTGTTATTTTCATGGGTAATATTAGCTAGAGCTCAGCGAGAATATTGCTGGGCAAGCATCAGTTGTGCATTAAAAAATAGTCGTGTATAGCTGGTGCAAGAAGATAACTTCGGATATATGAAAAGTATTACAGTCATTCAAAGAAGAACACTATTGCATCAGAACACATAAGAGCTCAATTTGGGTATTGTTAATCCTTTAGTCAATGTCTTATACATCCAACAAGTCATGACTTTCCAATGAAAAACTTTTGTTACTCTATGCTCAGCCTATGCGCATGTTTAGTCTCAATCGGAATTCGAAATGCATTTCACTGCAGCAATTATCTTTAAAAACTGAAATGGGTAGCATATTTCTATTAATCTCTGTAGACTCTTTCGTTAATCATTGCTAAAGATTGGATATTCTCGTCTGCTTTCACCTGTTTCCTGTTGTTGTGTATTCTAACCAGACAATCTACGTTATTTCATGGTGTGCTTGACGTTAAATTATTTTTTACTGATATCTCGCTTAAAGAAAGATGTCTTGAAACCAAGCTTTTTAATCTGCTGGTAGCTTGCAACAGTCGCTTTAAATTAGACAGACTCATCCCCTCAAACATTTCTCATATACGACTGAAATACATGAAGTTAAGACATACCCTGACAAAATGTACTCGAATATAAGACTTCTAATGCATAATTGTTAATTAGCTTAAATCTCATATACATATTTAAGCCTCTGGATATATGTACTTTGCATATTATTTTCCTCCTGCATATGCATTTAAAATGGAAGATTTAAAATGAACCAACACTCATAAATTCATTACCGATTTTATGACACAGTAATCAGTGTACATTTCAAAATGCCCTTTATGAAGGAAATATTTTTAAGAGCTGTGATAGGAATATAAACTTTTACAAATTAAGCCACACGTTTTGAATATTATCTTCCTAGCTATCTCATTAAATCCTCTTCCTTTATAAAGAGAAAAAGTAATTAAATTAAATATTCCATAAAGATGAATGCAAAAGTGCTGTCATGAATGCAAGAATAGCTCTAATATTTTCCCCTCTACAGATATTTCAAACAAAGCCTTTTATCTTATCTCGCATCTAAGGTATCGCCAAATTATTGTCACGAAATTCTTTCTTAATTTTTTTTAGAGTTGCCTTCAATAAAGTCTTCTTAATTTCCTTTGCGTGCTATGTTTATTAAAAATATTGCAATTTCCTCCTCCGTAGTCTACATTACAAAGGCGTACAGAGAATACTAATTGGATCTTCAAAGAAGTGTAGGTTGGTTCATTTCCAAATTAAATTCACTGAAGTAAGAATTTTTATGCGAAGTGTTTCAAGAATGTACTTACACATTTTAAAGGATCAAGTAAACTGCGTGAGGTTAGTTTTTTCATCTATTTTATTCTAAGACTGTTATTAAGTATTTTAAGTAAGGTAAAATAATACTTTTTAAACAAAGATGGTTCTACATTTTATTCTGTATCCCATAATCCCCATTTGGGTTTTACGAGAAATTTTTCTTTGATGTGAGATCAAATATCAATTTTTAAAAACCTTGAAACTCAATTTAAATGGATTACAGCATTTCTTATCAGAAAACGGAAAATTGTTAGGAACTGATGGACAATCTTATTTTCAGATAATGTGAATAATCTCATATACCAAAATTAATCTAAACGTTTTGTTCAAAAATTATATTCTACGTGCTCTGTATAATCTACTGTATAAATAATGAGAGAATTTTTAACTCAAAAAACGTGAGAATAAACTGAGCCTTACTAGATTCTAACAAGGTATTGTTATGTAGTAATTCTGGTTTCAGGGGTTTTCCTAAATGTGGATTCCTTTAGTCGTCATAATAGAGGTTGGGCTGCGAAGCAGGCGTCAATAATGCTTGATAAGAGGAAGAATGTTAAAGAGAGAAATCTTTTAAACCTTAAGGGGTTTTTACTTTTAACTTTTTAAAATTTAAACCCATATACTCAACTCTCTCTAGGTGCCGGACAAACTAAAATAAAATAAACTTACAAAAATGAATTAGTTAGAAAGGGAGGAAGGAACTGGTTGTTTGGACTAGACTCAAAATAATATTAAATATAACTTTTCTTAAAGCAATTAATTCACACATAACAAGGCAAAGCAAATTCTTCTTAATAAACTTAACCTGAAAAGGAAGCTGGAGTAAATCTTCTCTGGTACTCGGAAAAACTGAATTGAAATAAACTCAAGAATAATTCATATTCACTAAATAGCAAAAACCTCATAAGCACCAGACAAGAAGTATTCAAACACCAATCAATCAGTTCCGCTACTAAAAAAAAACTAGTTTTAACTTTCCTGGCACCTAAAAGTCATAACAAAAATCTATCTTAAAACATATTCAAGAATCTTTAATAAGGTGGTTAGTACATATTTTCTAAAACAGGGCGCGTTGTGAGTACCCTAAAATGCATAAACATTTTTCAATAACCCCAAGCAAAAATCTCCATTTTCTTAAAAGCCCCCCGGCTCAAACAAATGAAGTGACTGAACAGACCAACTACATACACACAAAAAAAAAAACAAATGCAAGTAATAACATATAATCAAACTCATTTATTAATTATCTAGGATAAATTTATGGGAGACCTGGCCAGACTACCCTTACATACAAATGCTATTAATATTCTACATTAAATTTCTCCAAGAGTCATTTATCAAGAGAAATTTTTTTTTTGTTTAACATAATAACGGTTACTTAGATTACACAACTTCTATAGAAATTACAATTAGCATAAATTTCTTATTTTTGACAATAACATTAAATTCTTCCAAGACACATAGTTTGTATCTATTATATAATGGTTTTATATTTATATTTTTTACTCGTTACTCAAGATTTAATTAAGACAACTACCAAAGAAAATATAATGTAACTCACAGTTGAAATACCGGAATTTCATCATCATAGGCTATAATCGACGACATCCAGGAAGCTACAGGCTCCAGATGAATTCCGCCATTGAACTGGTCCTAGGTAATCAAATTCAAAAAGTCCACGAAAAATGACCTCTTGTAGAACCTCAAAGATGAAAAGCCCGGCAATCAAAATTCTAAAACCTTAAGGTTGAAGGAGAAACCCTTTACGGGAAAACCCGCTTCAAACTCGGAGGAGTTCGCTCTGAGTTCTACTTCTCGCAGGCTAGAAGAAAAATTCTCCATTAATCACATGCCGCATCGCAAACGCGAGCCACCCGCCGGCGTACAACCGCAGCATCGCAAATCTCTTCAGCTAAAAGCCGAGTCCGTCCGCAGAACGCAGGCGCAAGCCACCCAAGCCCGGGTAAGCCCGGCCGCAGGGCCAACAGATCCCTCTGCCAAATATTCAACTCAAAATTCTCTCGAAGACTCCGATAAAAACTGACTTCAAAATTCGCGCAACAACCGAGGAAAACTCGGTTTCTCCTCCCACTCACAATTATAGGTCCAAAAGTTACACATAAAATTAAATTCTTGCCAATCCGAGACTTTTCAATATAATTTAATAGGACAAGTTCAAACCCCCAAACGAATCAGAATTAAGTCATTGTCTACAGTAGCACCTGCGAAAACTGGAAACTAAACATTCGACCCCCTCTGCTAACAAGCGAAAAATATAAGAAACAACAAAAACTGCCCTTTCAAAGATTCAATTTACAACTTCCACCGAGGTCATAAACAAGGCGACAATCACAAATGCTGAAACGTAACTGCACAGCGGGAGGCCCAACTACAGTGTTCACTTTCCCATGTTTGGAACAAAGACAAGAGAACAGCGATGTACTACTCAATGTTGCAACTGTCATCTTAAAAGGCATTTCCCACAGATGTTACTTCCGTTAGAAGACGCTCCCCCATTCTCGTTAGGAAATTGAACCGTCGAAGGAAAAAAAATAATTGCCTAAAAATTTAAGTACACACTTTCCAAATATATATATTCATTACGCTCTTCACAATTTCAATCTTAAAAAACCAAATACAAATACAAATAAAATACTTAAATAATTGATTACTTAAATCATTAAAACACTTGAATTAAAAACACAGATTTCGCGACACACCAAGAATAAAGGTCCTTTTTTTCGCTTTCGGGGTTGTACAGACAGTGAAATTGCTTTTCTTTCCTTCATGAGAACCTGGCAACTGGGCGATCTGAAGGAAACGATGTTTAAAGCCTTGAAAGTTAAGATTGTTTATGTGCAGGCGGCTATCTTTGTAAAATAAGTTTTCAATGAAAATAGGCGCCTATCTTTGTTATGCGTTGCTTGATCTGTGATGCAGACAGAAAATGTACACCGTAGTAATTTTCATCGTGGGAGACGTTTTCTTGGGATGTGATTTTATTTTTTGATTTTTTCCCAGGTAAGAAGTACCCTGCGGCTTTCGCACGCAAAATTCGTTCTTTGTCAACAACGCTTTCGCTGTTGACAAAGAACGCTGTGTGGCGCCTACTCAAATTTTTGCGAAGCTATTATTGGCTGTGATAAGTTCAAGGTAGACTGTGATTCACCAATTAATTTGAAATGACGCGTGGTTGCGTTGGTCTTTCCTGTATAAATAATAATTAGGCGAGAAGTTAAAAGAGAAAGATTTGATTGAAAGCAGGATCAAAATTTCCTTGAGCTGCTTGTTAGTTGGATGACGAGAGTTTTCGTCAGCTACTAGTTTTGACTTTGATTCGGAGTTGGCAAAAATGAGGAAAACGAAAAAGAAGGAGGTAGATTTTGTTGGAATGGGGTTAGAGTTTCCCTAAGCTACTTATTTTGAGTTGGATTGTAAGAGATTTTCTTCAGCTACTTTTTTTGAATGGAATACGCTAAGTTTTCTGTTGGCTTTTTTCGTGTGCGTGGTGTTTAGCTATTTAGCTTTTGCTTTGAATTAGAGATACTTCAGCAATATGAAGAAAAAAAGAAGATGAAGAGGGGAGAACGAGAATGACGGCTTCGTGCATGATGAACAGCGGAACTGGATAATTTTGGGTGGGAAAAGAAGGACTTGAACGTTAAACCTGCCGTTCTTCCAACGTGAATACAGCATTGAGAATATACCGAGTTTATGACACCTGGAAATGATCATCAGAAAATCTCTTTTTTCGAAGTTATGAGGCCTTGATCGGCGATCAACAATAACATTTTCGATAGTGTTATTTAATGAGCGAAGGAATCGATAAGCGTGAACTAAAACTTTCCAGACTTAGCGATGTGTCGATTTTCCAAAATTATGAGTCCTTGGACGAAGATCAACGATACCGTTTCGAGAGTATCATTCAATGTGCGTAGGAACAGATGAGTGTGAAAGTGCAAAACTCCAGCGATAGTGACTTTGAAAATCGGCTGCAGACGGTGTGATGTGCCACGATCCGGACCTTGAAGTAATAAGAAGAGACTGAAATTTGACTGTCAGTGTGCGACAGAAAAAGTACTCTCAGTTTAATTTGACTAGCGGAATCCAATAGTGTAGGACTCCGAAATCAAAAACTTTAATTGTGATTTTCTTGTATTTTTAATATGTTAAATGGATAATTATGTCCTTGGAATTGTATAGCAAGGCTATGTATGTTATTATTTAGGTTATCTTTTCTGAACCTCTCAGTATACTTAAGGGACTGAATATTGCATTATATTGATCGAACCTGGGTAGTTACCTAATTACTGTTATATTTGTACTAAATTGTCAAAATGTTCGTTAGGCAGAAAGATTTGGTACGTTTACGCTCATCTGTTCCTCCGCTCATTAATTAACAGTCTCGAATAAAATTTTCTGATGATCTTTTTCGAGGTGTCATAAAGTCGGTATATCATCAACGCTGTATTCACACTGGAAGAACGGCAGGTTTAACGTTCAAGTTCTCCTTTTCCTACGCGAAATTATCCAGTTCCTTTGGTCGTCACGCACGAAGCCGTCATTGTTTTTTCTTCTCTTTCTCTCCCTTTTTTTATTCTTCATATTGCCCAAGTCTCCTTAATTCAAAGCAAAAACTAAATGGCTGTACACCATTCACACGAAAAAAAGCCAGTGGAAAACTCTCCGCATCCCATTCAAAACAAGTAGTTGAAGAAAATCTCTCCTAATCCAACTCAAAATAAGTAGCTCAGGGAAACTATGACTCCATTCCAATAAAATCTACCTCTTTTTTTTTCTTCTCCTCATTTTTGCCAACTCCGGATCCAAGTCAAAACTAGTAGCTGACGAAAACTCTCACCACCCAACTCAAAACAAGCAGCTCAAGGAAACTCTGATCCCGCTTTCAGCCAAATCTTCTCTTTTAACTGCTCGCCCAATTATTAATTATACCGCAACGACCGACGCAACCACGCATCATTTCAAATGAATTGGTGAATCGCAGTCTGCCGTGAACTTATCGCAGCCAATAATAGCTCGCCAAAATTTGAGTAGGCGCCGCACATCCTTCTTTATCAACAGCGTGCGAAAACCTCAGAATACTTTCTCGTTCCTGGGAAAAAATCGAAAAAGAAAAAAAACCACACACTGACAAAATGTATCCGATGAACAGTACTTATGGAAGCACATAAAATAGCAGTGAAAGGTAATTGGCAGATATGTAATTGCGCAAAAAACTGAAACAAGGCTGTTGAAAAAGTTTAATTTTTAACACATTCATTTATTTATTGTTAAATCTATGAACAATGATCAATTTAATAAATAATTATTCACGAGTAAACAGGGAAAATGCAGAATTATTGTTTACTTAATTTACTTGACACATCATCGCAAATGGTAACACATATTAAGAAAATGTTATTCGAATAAATAGTTAAAAACACAACTTCAAATCTTCAAAACATCCATTTTTACTTTATTTTCAACAACAACCATGGTAACGCAAAAATATTTTATATGCCGCTTTGCGACTGATTGTTGACTGCTGCAGATTGTTTC
This sequence comes from Stegodyphus mimosarum, assembly GCA_000611955.2. Lineage (NCBI taxonomy): Eukaryota > Metazoa > Arthropoda > Arachnida > Araneae > Eresidae > Stegodyphus > Stegodyphus mimosarum. The sequence goes on from KK116919.1 coordinate 46,139, forward strand.
ACAGAGCGTGCTAGTGCGCATTGCAGCACAAATACAAAACGTTTAGACACACTCCACCTGTACTCTGTTAAGAGTATATTAAATATTATCAAGAGATCAAATGTAACATAAATTAATAAGTGTAACACAAATACAAATATTATAATAGTTCTACATGAGCATATACTGTACTTAACGACATTTATTGTGCATATGATAAAATTAAAGGAGAAATATCAGGTTATTTCAAGTGGGTAACTTAACTGAATTGGTCGTTTATATTGTCCCTTGCCAGTTCGAATAACACACGAACGTACGTGTCCATCACGACCAGTAAAAACCTCTTCGATAATGAGAAGTTTTGATTTAACGACAGCTTGAAGGAAAACTACGTGTCCTCTATTAAGAACTTCCTTCCCTGATGATGGATTTACAAATTTATGTAAATCCATCATCAGGGAAGGAGCATCAGATAACTATCTTTCCATTTCATTTAGAGAGAACATAAAAGTTTAGTCTGATATAATTTTCGAAAAGCCAAAGTTTCCTTTGTTTACTACCGAAAATTTCAATAATATATATATATATATATATATAATAGCAACAAGAATAAAAGCGAAGAACGGTCGGATGTTAATTGGAAGTAAAATGTTAAAACGGGATTTAATTTATTGCTTACATAAGTAAGGGGTCTATGATTTAATACCAATTCCGCATGAGTCTTTCATAGAACCCACCCCACCATGAGCATGAGAGACAATAAACTGCCACGTTATCTCATGTAGAGTAACAAAATATTTTAAGTCCGAATCAGCCAAAATTTGGGAAAAATTTTAAATGTTGGCTGTGGTCTTAAAACTCTTATAGTGATCAGAAATGATGACCTTACAATTCACCCTTCTTGCCACAAAACATCTTAAGGACAAAATAAAACATTTCGTCGATATATCAGAAATCAATTCGATGTGAAGTACTGTAGTAAATCCACATGTGAATAAGGCTATGTATGATCTTTGTTGAGTGTCTTTTCCGGAACGAAGAAACACTGGATCAATGAAATCAACTCCAGATACAGTAAATGGGGGATTTTCCAATACTCGATTCTTTGGCAATTGAGCTGTTATCTGTTTAGCAGGTTTTACTGAGTATCTGCTACAAATGAGACAATTTTTTAAAATCTTCTTTACAGCTTGTCTCCCCTTTGGATCCAAAACTTATTTCTAATTTTACCAAGAGTCGCAAATTCTCCATCATGGTAAATTTTGTTATGTTGTCTTAAAATTAATAACTTAGTGAATTTCGACTGTTTGGGAAATGTAACTGGTTGGATTTCGTCAGTGGCAAATTCTCTTTGTTCAAACCTACCTGTTACACGCAAAATACCGTTTTCACCTAAAAATGCGGCTAGCTTATAAAGAGGAGATTTAGGAATTTGTGTACCACATTTAAGGCATTCTAATTCAAAATAATATGCAAGTCTTTGCTCACACTTTATTCAGTCCTGTTCTGCCTTTAAGATTTTAACTGTAATGTCAGTTCCGAATTTTACATGTCCTTTTCTAAGTTTACCAAAGAATCTTTTAATTAATGCTGCAATTTTCAATACCTTATTTAGGTAACTATATTTATTCAAATGTAAAATAAATTGACAATTCTCCACTGCACATTTATTTTGTGTTACAGTTTCAAATTCCTTTCTTAATTCTAAATCCTCAATGGGATTCTCAATTTTAATCTTATCAGGCCCAAACTCATAAGGTTGACTCAACCAAGGTGGCCCATGCCACCACAAAGAATCTCCAGCTAAGTTCGAGGCTGAAATACCTCTAGAAAGGTTGCCCGATGATTTTCCTTCCCAGGGTAGTGAGACCACTTGTTATTATTTGTTAAATTTTGAATTTCTTCTTCTATGTTATTCACAAAGGGGTTGTATTGACAGGCTTTACTCTTTACCCAAAACAGACATATTTTGGAATCAGTCCAGAGGTAGCAATTTACATCAAATTTCAAACATTTACTTACTTGTTTAGCAAGCCTAGAAGATAACAAACATGCTTACAGTTCCAAACGCGGATGTGTGATAGATTTGAGATGGGCGACTCTATTCTTGGAATATATAAAACTAGTAATAACTCTATCGTCTCGAGTGACCGCTCTCAAATATACCAGTGACCCGCATATCTCACAGATACATCTGGAAAAGGCTGAATATCAAATGAAACAAAATCACATAAATTGAATTCAGAAAGATAATATCTAGGAACTGCGACGTTATTCAAATGTTTAACTTCTCTGCATCACTTGCAGTGCAGTGAAGACGGGAGTTAATCATCTCAATCCACGTCAGCTGTCCACAGTACTTGAGTAATAGCTTAAGTCGAACTATGAAAGGTCCTATGAATCCAGTTGGGTCAAAGATACGACCCAATATTTGCAAGGCCAAAACGCTTTGTACTGGATCTGTTGGAAAGAATGTTCATAAAAGGTTTTCGTCGAAAAACATTAAGTCCTTGTCTGTATTCCAGGCCACTTCTAGACCTTTCGACGGCGTACTATATCCAGTGAGGGCTTCTTCGGTATCACGAGTTTCTACATCATCTCCCTTCCATAGGTTTCAAAGTTCGACAGAATTAGTCTGCCATTTCCTTAGCGCCATTCCAACATTCTTAAGAATTTCAGTGCTTTCGATGCTGGTTTTCAGAGTCGTCTCTACTTTGTCTACTTCTACTATGGCTGCTGAACTTGTCTTCTCGAATAGCAGCATGGGGGGTAAGTAAAATGATAATTCATCCCCTAACAAATCAGAAGATATTTCAACTGTTCCTTCTTTAAGATAATTGTCAACAATCTCCCGATATAGCTTATATAACGACAGATTTCTCTTCAACCTCCGAACTAAACTATTAAAACGTTTCAATGTGACCTCCCTATTATTTCCCAACTTCTTCCGCATACCTACTAACCATTTATAAATTGACTCGATTCGTTAAACTCCTTTAGAATTTCTCTTTTTTCGAAACCGAAAGTATCTTTTTTGTCACTTCTAATGCCCAAACTCTCCAACTCCCAAAAGCGCCTTAGCTCAGCGGAGACCAAATCTCTTTATTGAGAACAAGATTAATTAAAGTGGACATACTTAGATCGTCATATTTTCCTTGGAGTGACCATCCAGAGGCAGTTATTATAGTTACTAATGACGTGTTCAACCACTCAAATCTCTTTATCAAATGCCAGTAGTAATCTGATCCTATCAATAATGAAATTTGACAATTGCTAGATAGCTCCTTAAAATTAAGTGTTAACGGAAATACTCTGAGCTTCATTTCTGCATAAATACCTCGATATGGAATATTTATTGAAGCTTTCGGTATTTCAACAATTTCTAATGCTTCAATAAGCACTTTACTTCTATTCAAAATATTTCTGATCTTCAATTCCACCCTTTGGCAAATCTGCCTTTTCGGATCTTTGCGCCAAAGCTATAAATATTCATTTTTTTGAACCAACAACTTTTAACCTCAACCTTTCAGAAATTCCTTTCCTTATAAATGTCACTCGGAGCCGTTATCAAATAAATGAGAAATAAAATCTGACGACTCTTTTCCAACAATTTCTACCTCTACAAATTGCAACAAAATTCTTCTGTCATTCAGCATTAATTCAATGAATTAGCAATTGTTACATTAGATTCTGTTTCCAAACCATGTTCAACCCTGTGTTTTTTTTTAATTTTCTAATTTAAAGCATATTACGAAAGCGTGTTTATCGTTGCAAAAGGAGCAGTTTGACCTTTTACAGGCCTTTTATATTACAACATAATAAACATCTTTTCTCATAAAAGCTTCCCTCTCTTTTTTTGAGAGTTCAAATTCTCACGCAGATGGATCTTGGGCTACTGACTAGAAAATATACAAGTGTTTAAAGTAGCACTGGTCAGCAATTCATTAGCGGAGTAAAGAAATTTATTGCAATTAGGGGCTCCAAAATTTCTGTGGTTAGATTGTTTACACTGGATACGTATTGCGCGCGAAGAAGGAGAGTGTATGTGAAATTTTCTCTTCTTTGCAGTTAAGGAACGATGTAAAACGTCCATCAACTCCTTTAAATTATGATAGTGCTCTAGATTTGATTTTTGCTGAATTCCAAAAGGGGGTCGCGGGGAAAAATTTCAAAATTACAGAGCAAAACATTACGCTATAATTTTCTGATTTTATACCTAAATTCTCAAGAGAACAAATTTGGGTTCGGCACTTAAAATACAGATTTCTCAACTCTTATAAATTAGAAATGTTCTTTAACAGTTTAAAAGTTTAGACATATGGGCATTGATTAACACGTCTTTCTGGGCAACGGTATCTTGGATTAATTAATGAGGCGACTTTTAGTTGTCTGAAGCAATAACGAAACCTTTAATACAAGAAAGAGCTTCATGTCCAAGGCAACTAAACAAATAAGAAACGTTTTCGACATCTGAAAGGGAAAGGTTTTTGTCAATAGAATTTTCGAATGGATTCCAGAAATTTAAATAATCAGATGGGTCCCCGTAACACATATGAACGTTCAGTTTAGGTAATTTCGCGTTTGTATTTGGTCTACTTTGGTCTATTATGTATTGTACATATGCGGGTTCTTGTACAAATGAGGATTGCGACGATTTTATTTTATTTTTTAATCTTACCGAGTTAAATTAATAATTACGGCATTACATTTGTCAGTTCTTTGTAATTCCGATTACATTTTTGCACCATCTAAATGATCTTCGATTTTATTTCAATGGATTTGAGCTGTTCATCTCTGATTTGTAACTGAACAAAAAGGCTTTCTAATTCATCTATTGCTATAATATGCTTTGGAATGTATTAATTATTATTTTTCGGAATAATTTTACTTCTTGAAATAAATTCAGTGTTGAAAACATATTTTTACATGATGTCCTGCCAGACTTTCGGATTCAGCTATTCGCTGTGCACCTTAATTTTAATGATCATCCTTATAGTTGCTGTGTGCTGCAGATAAAATTAATTAAAGAAGCAGCATGATGATCTAAAGAAAACTGAAATTATAACTTAACTTCTGCTACTGACATGAACATATTGCCAGTGTTAAAAGTTTGCTGCTAAATGGTAATCATAAAAATTTGAAACTGCTAAAACAGAGCTTTATTAAGAGTTTCTAATGAAACTACCTTCAGCAACAACAGCTATTTATGTCGCAAATACTTATTTCTGTTAATGAAAGGGTACGTGTCCCGCTGGTTCGAAATGAGTGTTTTAATTACGTCTGTTTTCTACATTACATTTATAATTAAATCTTAAGTCAACGCTCCAGGAGATAATCTCCGAAGCGTGTTTGCTTTTCGATTTGAATAGAATTCCTGCTCAAATTAAAAAAGAGACTTTCTAATGCTATCTAAGGAGTAAAGGAAATGGTGTTATTAATGTCACCAGAAAAGCTTGTTAATTCTGTTAAGAAATGCACTGTATCTTTAATTTAGATACTCTAATATGTTATTGTAATTTATATTATTTTCTTCCGATATATGAAATGACTCAATTATTTACATTATTTCGTTAAATAACATCTATGACGCCATGGAGTTTTTCCTCCAACATTTAGTTTTAAATAACATAATTAAGGAGTTCCCTGCGAATAGTTCTTTTTTTCCCTCGAAACGCAGATTTTATCTCATCTTGTATTTGGCGGTGTAAAAACCTCCCCAGTTCGCCAAATGCTGTCCAAAATTAATGTTACAAGCACACTTTTTCCAAGAAGAATAATTCGTTTTGCAATCTAAATAGATTAGGCTAGTGCTTAGACTAAGCCAAACTGAATTTAACCTTAGGGTGTTTAAAATGATAAAAAAGATTATAAGTTATATCAATTAGAGGTGCTGCAGATTGCGTTAATACGATACATTGGTAAGCATTAAATAGAGGTGTATATTATTAACAAATACTTTTCTTTTAAATCATTGAGTTTATTAAATGATGTACAGTTTTAAGCAGGAAAATGACTTAAAGACTTTATGTCCCATGTGAACATTTAAATGTACTATGATAACAAGATACGATACATAATCTAGCGATTTACAGCCATAAAGGTTTTATTTTTATCTATGACACTATTTGAGCAATAATTTAAGTCACTATAATATTTCCAGACAATACTATTTTTGTTATTAATCTTCTTCCTGGTTCTTTCCCGACTGAACAATTGCTACTAAAATTATCGTATAGTTGCCTATTCACAGCATATACAAAGTTGTAGTATCGTAAAAGCATTTCGCTTTCATCAGAAATTTTGGTATTAAAAAGAAATACACGAATTCAGTTACAAATAACAAGCGTGACCCTTCAAATGCTATCCACGAAATTAAAAGTGCTTGCTTATTATCTTAATTATTGTCTGGTTGTCTGAGCTGTAATTGTTTAAAATGAGTATTTCTTACCTTTTCTTTGATACACAAATTTATTAAATTTTTGTGTCCACTGAATTCTTGCGATGACAGATACAAGCGTTTTAAATTTTCTATTGTTAGAATAGCAACGCGAAAAGAGTCTTGATAAAACACCGAGATAAATTAGTAAACCTAACGCAGTATTTATGAAAACAAATAGATATAAATGTAAAGAATAATGAAATGTAGAATAATAGTCAGAAACGTTTTTTAATGCTATTTTATTATATTGTTATTTTCTTATATTAACTGTAACTTACATGTTACTGGAAAATAATTTTTCGCCAGGTGAGAAAAATGAAATAGATATTTACATAAATTTGGGTTTTCGGTATATAATCTAACAAACATGTCTAAAGCACTATGAACGTTTCATATCCGTGTTTTTCAGAGTGTCACGACATACTGAAGGTACGGGTGTGTGGCAAAAATGCAAAAGTCACTTTTACCATTGAGACGCTCGTTAAAACAAGTGGATACTTCTCATATACCGCCGTAGAAGTTTGTTTAAGTTCCGAAGAAATGTCTAAGAGGTTATATATGCAACTGATAACATATCGTAATAAAAGACTGGCTAATATTTGAGCTTTGCTGCCATCAAATGCACAGCACCGACATCACATAAAGTGCCTTAATAAAGCAAGGCAATAAATGTTTAGGAAGGCCTTGGGAGATAAAAGAAAATGATGGTTAAATGTTGCTCTCATTCTAAGAATACATATTTATTTAACGCAGAAAATTTTTTCATTCAGTGTAGTACTTTTAATATTTAATATTATAAGTTATCCATATGAGAATACACCATTAATTTTTAATCGATGATAAAACATTTGAAAATTTTTAAGAAGCAACAGAACAAGAAATAAAGTGTGGTATAATGAAACCTCCGCAAGAAGACCACTTACGTTTCTAGATGATTTTAGTCTTTTGTGAAGGTGATGTGGTTAGAAAACATGACAGCTGGCGATATTAAGAGTCATTATTTAAACATCAGGTATATTGTTACTCAGTCATATTGATCATTTTCAATAGTTGTAATTCCAGGAAGATGTCTGTGCGGAATTTTCAGTATAGTATAATCTTGTAACCTGTTGCCATTTTAGCAATGTAACATAGTGGGATACAATTATTTTAGTGAAATTTAATTAAAGGAAATTTTTTTCTAAAAGTTTTCATTTTGTATAATGTAAGCATGTACACGTGCTTTCATGTTCTTATTCGATAAAAATTCCTTCTTCAAATGTCAGTCTTCAATTTAATCTACCATTTCAGTGCATGTTTATAAGATACATACTAGTCTAAATTATAATTAAAGCCTTGTTATATAGCATGCTGTGGTAAATGTGTGTAAATATTTAAATCCTTTTTATTACATATTGTTATTTTCTTATATTAAGCATATTTTTAATTCCCTGTGCTAAATATATTTGTTTTTTTTCCTCTACTGTTGAAGTGCTGTGTATTGTTTTATTTAGTTATTAGCCCGAATGGGCTATTAGTCTCGAAACGAGATTTTGCATCATTCATTATAAACGGCTGTGTCATTTTTCAAATTGTAGCCAATATTATTAGCCTGTACTACTTTTAAAGAAATTAAATAATGAAGAATATACATGGATGTATGCATGTTCCTCGCATTGCGAAAAAAAGACGGTACCAAGGGCCATTAAATTTTGAATAACGTAGTTCTTCACCTGAACATGTGACCTGGAAGCTCGAAATTTGTATTTCGAATTTTATGTTTTAGATTTTTTAAATCTTTTAATAAATTTTTGATTAACAAACTCAGCGATTTGAAAGCGAGAAGTGGCAACACTGTACGGAACAAAATATTTTTATCTCCAGCTCACAAGTCTGTCTATCGGAAATTCTAAAGATATGCTGTTTTTTTAATATTTTGTGATTTTGTTTAATTTAATTTTATGTAGTGTAAGTGTGAAGAACGTGATGCTTAATAAATAAAGTTAACACACAAAGTGTTAATAATAAAAAGACAAAAAAAGTGTTTTGCAAGTCATTTTACTAAGAAAACGAACATTGATACGATGAACTGAGAAAAGACTGAAAAGTATAGAAAAGTGTATGCCAATACTTAACACTGCGTCGGGAATTCTAAACATATGCTGCTTTTGAAATTTTTGTAATTTTTCTGTAGAATTATATGTGACGTAAGTGCGAAGAAAATCATGCTTAATGATAAAGTTTAAAAGGCTCAAAGAAATAGGTTAATAGGCGTGAGTGCAATAACAGATTGGTAGAATGCAAGCTCCACGAAAGAGTACAAAACCTTAAAAAATGATATTTAGCGGTTCAAAGAAAGTTAAGTAAATTGCATTTTAAAGTTAATTCTGTATGGATTTTGATAATTAACGGTACTTCCTGTGTGCTAAGAAAAAATAGCTGAATATCTGCTTTCTCCTTGAGGTATTTGCAGCTATTTATTGCCCTGTGTTTGTTAATTTGTTTCATTTATAAATTGTCAATTTCTTCTTATTTACATGGAGTTATTATTTAAAGAGATACTACAGAAACGGTAGAGCGAAACAATATTTTAATTTCTTGAATTCTTGTTTAATTTCTTTAGCGTGCAAAGGTACTTATTTCTTACTTGGCATAACAAAATTTTGAATTAGTTGTATAATTTTATAGTTTGGTTCACCATTTGAAACATCCTTAGCTTTTCTTGCTGTTCGCTTATTCATTCTAACTGCTTATTAGAAGGAATCTACCATTACTTTTCCTTTCATGGTACACATTTTGAAAACGAAAAATGAAATAACATGTTGTAAGAAGAGAATAAATAAAGATTAATTGACTAATAAAGGCGTGCTTAATAGTTACCTTAACCTCGAATTTTAATTGGTATATGCGTAGTAATTGAACATGGTAATTAAAATTTGCAACTTTAGAAAAAATCTTTATTGCAGACACTGCAATTTTTTTCTTCTCTATTCATTATTAATCTGCAGGTTAAAATTTTAATATTAACAGTAGATATCTAATTAACATCAACAGGAATGGTTGCTTTTTCCAACTTTCTTGCTTTATTTAGAACATCCAGTTTTGGTATTAGAAGCAATTCTGTCTTACAGTATACCTTTCTTCCTCGTCTCACTGATTTTTTTATATCCGATGATGTCTTCGCTAACTGAAATGTTTCAAAACACTTTTATCAGAAATTGCGTTCGAGATTATTTTTTGAAATGAATACCTTGATGGTTTTCCTCATGGTTATGCACATACAAGCCAGTTTTCCGTACAGAAACCTCCACATTTGTAGCCATAGTATGTTTTGACATGCAGTTCCAAATACTTAATTCTATCCTTAACAAAATTCTTGAATGAACCAGAGACTTTTAATGCCGAAATTCTGCGGAGTTTTTAAACTTATTTGAGGCTTGAATTTCACAGCAGGGCTCCAATCTTTACAATTCTCTACAGTAATGAATTGACAAGAATGGTTATGGATTACCTAAATTTATACACAGTCACATCAACATTGTCAAAATTTTGTAAGAAGTAGCAATTTATTTTAAATGGTTTATGAAAGAGCTAGTGTTTGCTTCCTAAAGTCTGCAATAAATAACATTAATTTTATGCTTTGGAATCACTTCATTCAGCTGGATCTTTATTCTTAGGTTTGAAACTGTTTACAATGAAATGAGAGATAGTGATTTTGTAATAAACTAATTAAACACCCGTTAACAAACTTCAGTGTAAATGAATACCAGTGGTTTTGCTAATTTTAACTAAAAGCCTCTCGAAGTTTTGAGTTTTCGTAGGAAAATAAACTGTACACCTTTTACTAAATTAGAAATATCTAACAAAATTACTTTACGTATTTATACAACCTCAAAGTAAATAGCGTTGATGTTAAGCTAGCTATAAAAACATTTGCATAAGTAGTACCTTCTTAGTTCTTAACGTAGATAACATAAAAATGAAGATATAATTTAGAAAGCCCAAATGCTTTATGAACTCATGAAAAGCACTAGAGAAAATACCCTATTGGGTTGAAGTTGTGAATGTCGGCATACCATATCACTCGCTCAAAGAAGTCGAATATCAGTCATTATTTCAAGTAGGAGTTAACTGAAGCTAGATGCTAATTTTTATTGCTCATCTGATGAAGAAATTCTGAGCTCGAATATCGTCTCAGACCCAGATCTTTGCACGATATAACTTTTCAAGTCTCTGTATTTTTAATTTTTAAATAAGTTCTTGAAAAGAAATTACGGGTCGAAGGCTATTTCGCTGTAAGAGCGTTCTGGAATCTGAGATGTAGATTCTTTACTTCACTATTTATAGATTTTTACAGGGGTTCATTCGATAGATATTTTAAAATGCAAGTTATAGGGCCATTAATACAAGAATTAAATTGTGCAAAGCTCTTTGAATTGTCTTTTGTATCTGAATGAAGGGCAAAAGATTGTATTTGTAAATTCTAAGCCACATAATTTTCTATAGACCGCTTCCTTTCTGAAGATTATCTTTTTCTCAAATCTGGATGAATTTATACCTTCCGCGTATCTTTACAAATTCAAAGTTTTAAGTAACATTTTAAAACCATTCTTGAGTTTCATAAAAAAGTTTTAATAATATCTTTAAGTATTTATATAATCCAACCCGGACATTACATTACAGTTTATTTTTTCTTCAATCAAAATTATTATTTTGAAAACTGGTTAAAACTGTAAATTCAAAGTCTTTGTTTCTGCAGAGAAATAGACTAGAAAGCTTACAGTCTATGGATTTACGAATATTCTTCTCACTGGCTTACTGAAGCCGGATTCTTTTATTTATTTATAATATGCCGAATACTTTGGTTACAGAGATTGAGAAAACCAAGATCATACATAATGCTAGCTGCTGACAAATTAATTTGAATTTCTTTCTGCATATTACTTCCTCAGTTTTATCCCGCAGAAATCTCTCGGGAAATACTTTGTCAAGAGTATCTGTACAATGTGAGGTCATGTTGATTTTGCAAACATACCGTGCCAAACGAAAAAAATAGTTCTGTTTGCTACCCAGCATTAGCAAAGTCTTTATTTCTCGATTTTTTTATATCTGGCTCAAATTTTACATCATGCTTTTGGGTATTATTATGTTGAGTTAACTTTTAGCATACTATTCTTAGAATTTTTAATATGGCCTTAGTGACAGTCTTAACATTTTATTTCTTTTGGAAAGCGAAGGAAAAATAATCGACATGAGTGACTGCGATTAAGGTTTGTTTTTTGCTGTTATTCTTGTTATACATGCTATGCATACAGATCCTCAAATATCGCTTTTGTCCGTCAAATTTGTTTTTAGTCGTCTTCTAAAACCTTCCAAATTTCATTAAGTAACTTAGTATATTTTAGAACATAATCAAGAATAAATCAGAATGTATGAACACCGAAACAGGTTCCATTGATATTGATGTTTGAGCAGCTACTTACAAAAAGAGTTTATTTTTCTGTCTGATAATGTAATTAATTTATTTGCAATATATTTTTAACCCTGAACTGGCATACTGAAAGGAAACTCTAAAATACCATTCTGCTTACTCTAAAACTATTATAATACACTATGTTTCAGATAAACACTATGTAGCAACTATTAATCATCTATTGGATTAATAGGCAGCATATAAAAATAAGTTTGAAAATTTTACAATATCTTTAAAATATTGATTTTTTAACGAAATTCTCTTGCCGTATTTAAATCAATCAAACTGGACCCGATTACTTAGTTTCTATAACCTCTTTGATCACTGGAGCATGTATTGTTTAACACGTTCCTTTCGGGTTTTAGACACTCTGTTGTTATACGTACATTTATATACACTCATGTCCATAAATAAAGGATAATTCGGAGTCAAGCGGAAATCGGACTATAAAATAAATATATGACTTGTAAAATCACTACACACATCTTCAAGAATCATATGCAAATTTCAGGAAGTAACCAGATGACACCGATGGTACGTCACAATGACGAGAATGTAAGAGAGTGATATATAAGGAATACAGGCAAAGAAGTAAAATTGTTCGCAGGCGCTTTATAAGCATTTCAGTGCAATAACCGAATACTTATGACACAAAGGACATATTTGGATGATTTTTTACGTGGTAGAATTATCGGCCGTCTGGAATGTGGGCGTACCCAACAAGTATCAGACGAACTTGGAATTGCTGAGAGTGTCATCTCCAGGCTTTGGCAACAGTTCCAAGATGATGGTAATGTGAGGAGACGCACAGGTCGCCCCAGAGTTACAACGCCCAATGAGGACCGGTATTTGGCAGTTACTGCTAAAAGAAACAGGCGAAACACAGCCTCAGACCTGTCTCGTCAGCTCTCTTCAGCCACTGGTACTACAATTTCAAGGCAGACCGTGTACAGACGCTTAGGGCAGATTGGTCTATCTGCTCGTAGACCTGTCAGATGCGTTCCACTTACTGCAACGCACTGTCGCCTGCAGTTAGCCTAGAGTAGAGAGCATGCATTGTGGACACCGCAACAGTGGGCTTGTGTGATGTTTTCTGACGAGTCCAGGTTTAGCTTGCAGCCTGATTCTCGCCGGACTTTCATATGGAGAGCTCCAGGTACCCGTTACCACCAAGAAAACATCATTGAACGGCACGTTACGGTGGTGCAGTAGTGCTCGTTTGGGGTGGAATTATTGTGAGTTCCAGAACTGACCTGCATGTTCAAACTGGAACCATGACAAGCCAAATCTATCGGGACGTCATTCTGGAATAACATGTACGTATGTTTCGGGGTGCCATGGGCGCACAATTTGTGTTTATGGATGGCAACGACTGTGCTCACCGTGCAAACACCGTAAGCGAATGCCTTCAATCGGAGGATATCACCCCTATGGACTGGCCAGCATTCTCATCGGACTTGAATCCAGTTGAGCACGTGTGGGACATGCTTGGCCGACGAGTTGTAGCCCGTCAACCTCCTCCTACATGTCTACCGGAACTTCGGAGAGCATTGCTTTTTGAGTGGTGTAATATCCCCCAAGATCAGATCGATAATTTGATACTTAGCATGCTTAGGCGTTGTACGGGCTGTATTGCATCGTCTGGGAGACATACAATGTATTAACGATCATACCAACCATGTAATATTGGTTTTTTGTAAATAGTTTTTTTTGTAATTTGCTCCAGGGAGAAAAAATCGCTAATTTTTTTAATAATATCAAACATATAGCATCTTTTTTTGCTCTTTACCTTTTGTTTAATAAATAAGCTTTAGAAATAAGTCAAATTTGTTTTGCTTCTAACTCTTCCTTTGCCTGATTTTGCATTATCCTTAATTTATGGACATGAGTGTACATCGAATAGTCAGTACATTATGACCGCCCTGTTAATAACATGCAAGACCATATTTAGCCCTCAAAACTGCCAGCCCCCTGCGCGGCATTGACTCCACAAGGTGCTAATATGTACACTGGTGTGCAAACATCAAGCAATAGCAGGGTTTATTGCCATAACTGCACGAGAAATCAACTGAGAGACATGAAATGCAGAAATGAAGGTGAGTATTATGTACGTAAAGGATGACGAAAGCATCGGAGCTTAAAAAGGACTGCAATGCATACGGTATGGAATCAAACAAAAAAAGCTTTATTAAACGCATAGTATCGTGACTCATGATTGGCTGTCCAAGAAGAAGAACAAGAAGCAGATGTTCCTTAATATGGGATATGCCGTCCCCTCACTGCAATGGTTGCTTCGCACCGTCTCGGCATACACAGAACCAGCTGGTGTAACATTTCTTGCGGTAGGAGTGCCCATTCCTAAATGAGCAACTGTTTGAGTTGTTGTGTGTTCTCCGGGGGATGTAAGCGTGCTGCAATGCGTCTCTCCAAAGCATCCCACACATGTTCGATGGGATTTAAATCTGGGGAGTACACTGGCCAATCCATTCGAATGATATCTTCACTTTCCAGTAGCTCCTCAACAGCAAGAGTCCGACGTGGCCGTGCATTGTCATCCATAAAAACTAAGTCTTGGCCAATGGCACCTCGGAACAGACGCACATGGGGAAGGAGTACCTCCTCACAATAGCGATCCCCGGTTACAGACCCTCTGTCGAAAACGTGGAGCTCAGTTCGCCCTTACAGCATAATGCCTCCCGAGACAAGAACTCCAGGACCACCTTAACGGTCTTTTTCCGTGATGTTACTTAGATAAAACCGGGTCCCGGCCTCTCTCCAAATCAAAACGCGTTGAGAATCGCTTCTGGTACTGAACCGACTCTCATACGTAAAGAGGACACGATTCCATTGATCAGTTGTCCAGTTTTTGTGCTCTCTGCACCACTGTAAACGGTGGCGTCGGTGGCCAACTTTCAACGGGAGGCAGCGTTCAGGACGGCGGGTGAATAGGTCCCCTTTGTGAAGGCGTCTGGCTACAGTAAACCGCGACACTTGTCGCCCTGTTGCTGTACAGAGTTTCTGAGCAAGGGCGCTTGCTGGCTGCTGTCGACCGCTTTTCGCCTGCAGGATGATATATCGATCATCCCCTGCCGATGTCGTCCTCGGGCGGCCACCACCAACCTTTCTAACAGATGTATCTGTGGTTTGGAACGCTTTCCAAGCGCGCGAAACGACACTTTTGTTGATTCCGATCTCTGCAGCTACACTGGTGACAGTACGCCCCTCCTCCAGCCTTCCGATCATTCTTCCACGTGTGAAGTCGTCCAGGTGATTTCTTCTAGCCATATATCACGAACTGATTTACTGGTACTTGCAGCGAATATGTTGAATTGCGTCTCCGTCCTTTCTTTCAGTCTACTGTTGAGCTGCGCGCGCCGACATCACGCGTTTTGTGTACGTTCACGTCGCCTCTGACGTTTCGTTCCTGATATTTGCATACGCATGACGTTTCTACTGACTTACGTGTTCATTGTACTGATCTCCAGACCTCCTTTTCTGCTATTTCATGGCTGTCTGCTAAATTTTTACATTGTTGCTTAAGTTTTGCACACCAGTGTAGTTTGAGGTATCTGGTACCAAGCGCTCATCAACTGGTCCCGCACATTGAGAGGGGGTAACATGTTAGTACGAATTTGGTTTTCTAGGTAGGGCAACAAATGTTCTACTGTATTAATGTCAAGTGAACTTGGAGGCCAAGACATGACTTGAAAGTCACTGGGATGTTCCTCAAACCAGTCCTTGACGATTCGATCCTTATAGCATGGTGCATTATCCTACTGGTAAACACCATCCCCTGTCGGAAATTCTGTTGTCATGAATAGGTGAACTTGGTCTGCAACGATGTTCACGTAGCGCATAGACGTCAGGGATTGTTCTGCGGGAATTATGGGTCCTAATGTGCTCCATGAAAACATTGCCCACACCATAATACCGCCGGCATCGGCTTTTCTCCATCCAACTGTGCATCCGAGAGCCAGGGTTTCGTTTGAAAATCAGCGTATTAGCACACGCCCATCGATGTGATGGATTAGAAATCGTGATTCGTCAGAACATGCAACTTTCTTCTATCTATAACTAGCCGCTATACGGCCAGCCTTCGTCTGGCTTTTAAACGTACCAGAAAAATAAAAAAGATTACAATGAAATAAGCAATATCCCTTGATATAAATGTTAATTATCCTAATAAAATAATTAAACAATTTACCGTTGTCAGTCCAAACCATAAAATAAAAGTATTTTTAGAAAGAGTGGGAACTTCACACTTGCTAAAGCCAGTTTAAACTGGTTTTTTTGTCGTCTGTTTACCAAAAAGGAGTCATTACAATTTAATAAAACCTTCTACAAAAAAAATTGCTTCGAATAGAAGAATGTTATAAAACTTTCGTTGAAAATTAGGTAAATCTGCTACCGAAACTTTAGGCATGATTCGAACAGTGTATGGTGATGCATCGTTATCAAAATCACTTCGAGAATCGGGAAATGAACAAATTTTGTGCTAGATCTGTGCCTCGGATTTTGAAAGAAGACTTACTGTGAAGATTTGCTAGCTACTGCGAGACAGGATAACAGTTTCTTAAAGTGACTCATAGCGGAGGATGTGACATCGACCCAGAAACAAAAAGGCAAAGTTCACAGTGAAAAGGACTCCTGCGAAAAAACCCCCCTCTGGTGTCTAAATCAAAGGTAATGGTGACTGCACTTTTTTGATTGCAGAGGACTTATCAACCTTGAATTGAACCAATCAATTAACCAGTATTTTTACCACAAAGAGCTTTTGCAGTTAACACGATGTGGCGAATTAGAAATGAAATTTTTGATTCTGGACAATGGCTTCTTTTAACACGCTAATGCTAGGCGCCATACGTCTTTAACTATACAACAGCATTTTGATAAGCATTCAGTTGCAGCGATAAATCATTCACCATAGTCACTCGACTCATTGCCAAGTGATTTTTTCCCTTTTCTGAAGTTTAAAGATGAAAAGACAGAAATTACTGAAAAAAGAAATTGGATATTGAATCAAATGTTACGCGTGTTTTGCGAAAGGTAAATTCCAAACAAACGGTCGATGAGTGTACCTGCTTGTCGCAATTGAATCCGAGCGTTCCTGCCACTGCGCAAGTACATATTCGTAGGTGGACTGTATCCGAAATATGACTGATAATGAAACGGGATGCTCTGGAAAGGAAATAAAATAATACAAGGATTCCGGAATACACTGGTGTGCAAAAATTAAGGACGAGACGGTTTTTTCAATATAACTTTGTACAAAAGCTTTCCAAATCAACACATTTAATACCGTAAGATCCCCAATACGTAAGGACATGAGTAATGTAAGCAACACTTACTAAAAGAGAAATCAGAGGGATAAAAAGAAGCTTTATTGAAAAAGTAGCATGGAGCGCAATGCGACTGAAGGCCGAAACATCCCTGTGATGGGTGTCCAGCAAGAAACATCCGGTCTTTAATAGGGGATATGATCTCCTCTGACTGCTAGGCAGGTTTCACATCATTTGTGCATGCTGGATATGTGGTTGTTAATGAGCTGTTGAGACACTGCTGCTCGTTCCTCTTGTAGCACCAATCGCAGTTTCGGAATCGTTACTGGCGATAAGTTACGTGCTGCCACGAGTCTCCCTAGTAAGTTCCGTACATGCTTGACGGGATTTAGATCCAGAGACCTTGCCGACCAATCCATGTGTTCGACATCTTCACTGTCCAACAGCTCTTCGACAGTAACTGTGCGATGAGGTGGAGCGTTGTCGTCCATGAAGAGGAACTGAGGACCCATAGCCCTTGTGAAAAGACGCATGTAAGGAAGAAAAACCTCGTTACAATAGCAGTCCCAGGTGATGAACTTCCTTGGGAGATATGAAGGTCGGTCCGGCTACCAAGCATTATGTCTGCTCGAACGAGAACTCCGCGACCTCCAAAACAGTCCCTTTTGATGATGTTGAAGGGGTTATTGCATGCTCTCCGCTCTGTCCAGATGTGCATGTGTCTAGAATCGCAACTAAGACTAAATTTGCTCTCATCTGTAAAGAGTACTCGTCTCCATTCATTGTCTCTCCAATTCCGGTGTTCTCGGCACCGCAGAGAACGCCTTCTCTGATGGGCAGACGTTAGAGGTACACACCGTACAGGGCGTCGTGCAAACAGACCACCACCGTGCAGTCTTCTGGCCACGGTAAAACGCGATATCGGTCGTCCAGTCGCCTGTGTCGTGTGTCTAGCGATTTCTCCCGCTGTCTGACGCCAGTTTCTTCTGGCCTGTAAGGCAGTATACCAGTCATCTGCGGGTGTGGTTCCTCGTGGACGACCACTACTAAACCCCCGGATAGCTGTTCCCGTAGTTTGAAATATTCTCCAAAGTCGTGAAACGATGCTGGGAGCAATTCCGAACTCTGCAGCCACACTTGTCACCTTCCTCCAACTTCCCAATGATTCGACCTCGGGTAAAAGCATCCAGATGTCGTCTAACAGATTGATTATTCGCCATTTCTCGCTGAGGCAGCAACTCGGTGTGATTTTAACTGCTATACGGCGTGCAATCTCTTTGCCAGAAATACTGATCTTACACCGACAACATGCTTTATACTACTCAGACACTCCCCCATTACGTCTACCTACATGTGCTACCGTACATCACCTTACTTAATCTCCTGATTGGTCTTTCTGTCCGCTCTGCCTCTTCGTTCAGCTGATATGCTAATTTTTCGACTTCGTCCTTAATTTTTGCACACCAGTGTAGTTTCAGCATCTGCTGTCAAATATTTTACTCGCTTAATACTTGTAGACCATTTTTTAAGCTTTTGTATAGTTCGCTTATGGTATTTGTCTGTATGGCCAAAAATTTGTTATCGATTTTTATGCTACTTCATATGAGTTATCTAATTCAAAATTCGTACACATACTGTTTGTGAATGATAATACAATGTCCCAAAAAATCGATTTATGGTTTTTATAACTTAATGTTAAAACGAGTAATCCAATGACTGTTTCATATCTTCACGCATACCTTGGTTTAACGGAAAATGAATTAGAAATAATATGTTTTTTCTTAAGGCAGTAAATAATAACAGAATTGTTAGAGGAGTGATTATTAATTGCTAAAAAACTAATTTCAAATAAATAATTTGATTGATAACGTGTCATTAATACTTAAAAGATGAAAATAATAAAAAAAGAGTTTTTATAAAATAAATTTTTATTTTAAATTCATAAAATATTCAGATAACTGAAAGGAGAAGAATAATGCATCATATAGTTTATTGGGACCTAGAAATTAAATCATTCTCTTTACAAAATCAGGCTACAATTTTATACCATAACTAATAAAAAGCGCCTAAATAACGAAATCGTGTAATCGAATTGTGTTTTCAAAAGTATAAGCCATTATTTTTATAAATTTTTCAAAGCACCCCATGCTTTTTCTTATTCGTAAAATGAAACTGTTGATAAATTTTGTAAAGATAATAATTTAATTAATTATTTTGATTAAATTATGTAATAAATTATTTTTCTGCTTTTCTTTTCATTATTATTATATGAGCCTTAAGTAAAAGTTTATTTTATAAAAACATTTTTCTTTTATTTCTGTATTCATTTTAATCAAGTATACGAACTATTTTTTATTTAAATGCTATGATAGTTTTATCTTTATTACCAGTTTTCTTAAAAATTTAAGAATTCTTTTCTAGGTTTTGAAGAACCGAGTATGCGGTCATCGTCTTCTTTTCTGGTAGGGCTCCTTTTCCTGCTGGTGATAATGAACTTCGATGTGAAAACAGCGGAAGCCAGACGTTGCACGAGAATCTGCGAGAAAGGAAGATGCAGGCCAATATGTATGCGTGAGGCTGGGTGTGTTAATCTTCTGTATAATATTGATGATTCTGAGTGCAAAATTTAATAACCATTTGTATTCCATTTACATCTTAGATTTGCATTTTCTACTCCATTTAGCGCTGTTGTTTTCACTCCGTTACAATAATATGTGTGATGATAGTTTTATCTTCGTGGAAAAGAAAGTAGCCCACGTAAAAATAAAACCTATGCGCAGGAGAGTCAGTCTTAAAGTGACTGGTAATGGTCTTTGCATGGCATACTGTTTTGTTTCTGCTGGATATACATTATTTTGTCTGGCATGTACTGTATAAGAAGCAAACAACGACCTCGGATATCTAAGAATAAATATCCAGCTATAAGAAATAATTGGCCAGAACATAGCGGATCTCAGAAAATCATGCTTGATATATGCTGAAAACCCTGCTGTTATTTTCAAATCGTATAATAACTAAGAGCTGAATGAAATTGCTTTTTCGGTTTAAAATCACATGTATGTGCATAAATGCATGTTATTATGATTAATGTGTATTATTGTTGCTTTTCTGACATTATGTTTAAACAGCTGCTCCTCATAAATCTTCAATGTTTGAAAATGCTCGCTAAAAAATCGATCGATGGAAATTGATGACTGAAAAAATTTATATGGGACTGTATCTAATGATTAAGCGTTATTTTGGCGATCTTCCGAAATTTTAAAATGCTGCTAAGTTTTGTCAGCAAGTTCAGCTTGAGCGATCATAAAAATTATATTTAATATTTTATCTGGATTATCTGTAGATATTTAGCAGCCAGTTTTAAATTAAATCTTCACTTGTTAATTTACTGAATTCTCTATTTTTTTAACCATTCTTGAGTTCAGAGATGGCAAGGCCTTTAAGTGAAGCTAATTTACAGCAACTTAGTGCATTACTAATACTGAATAGCTAAAAATTAGTCAACTTAATAAATACCGAAAAGTTAAAAATTAGTCAACTTAATAAATACCGAAAAGTTAAAAATTAGTCAACTTAATAAATACCGAAAAGTTAAAAATTAGTCAACTGTTTCACACAGTATTTCCCTAGTTATTGGATATCTTCTTGTATGCATTTTCCGTTAGAAACAAGGCACTTTAAGGTAATTCGGTGGCCTTAGTTCAAAGTCAATAGAATTTAAATGGGAACGGATCGCGGGTAGATGCATAAAAACAAGTTCTTCAAAAATTACGTGACAGAAGATTGGAAGTTTCAGTTTTTACTTTTCTTGTTGCTGACATATTCCTGTACCTTACTTTTTATGCATACTCTTAAAGAAAAGAATTATTCTTCTGAGAGAAATCTTTATATTTCGATATTAGAAACCATAATATTTGTGATATAGTGGATTTACTAATATGTTATAAGTCATATGTATAATACATGCGTAATGTATAATATAAAATAATACGTAATATATACTATATAATGTATACTATAAATGCATAATATAAACTGTATATTATAAAATGTGTAATGTAGAATATTTACTGTAGAGCAGTGGTTCGTAAAATATTTTGCCCCATCCATCGTTTTCACCATCGCTGGAAAATCATTGCCCCCTGCGCCTTTTTGAAACTTGAAAAATAGATATCTACATTTACTTAAATTTAGAATATTTTTAATGTTTAATGTGTGTTACAAATTAAACAACAAATAACTTAGATAATTGTGAAAATACGAAAACTAAATAAAAGTAGTATTTATATTCATAAACTAAGACTAAATATCGAAATAAAAGTTTGACTGCATTCGCCCCAAGTCTCGGCCATTAGTAAATTTGTTACATAATCTATTTATTTTAGCCTTCACAAGGGGTGAGGTAAAATAAACTTAATTTAAACTTTATGTTTGCGTGTGTGTGTTTTTTCAGTAAACCGTTCAGCCAGACCGAACTAGTTAAGAATTAGATTTAACCCCATATAGGTTTCGCAATATAACATAAGAAAAGAAGAAGTGTAAATGAGCTACGAGAAGCGAAGTGAAAGCAGATCTTCAATGCAGTGATTTAACAGCAACCGGTAGAACTACACGAAGTAGAACATTTGCTGAGACTATGGTTGAATTTATTGACAACGTACTTTGCACAATTTGTCATAGCGTCTGAAAAAGTTCCATAGCGATTCTTGAAAAATGGAATATAACGCATCGGTTTCCATAAAAAAGGGGAAATCTGTGTAGATTTCAAAGTCACTTAAAAAATCACTTTACACTGTAATTCGTGCTTTTCAAGTCTTGTTATAATTCAGTTTTTTTAGTTACTGTGCGTTGATTGTAATTTTACAGATCTACTTATATATTATCTGTGTTTTCTAGTTATCTGCGAATTAATTATACGGATAATCCAAGGTTAGAATAATGCAAAGCTTGCTATTGCATAATGTCAGTGACTCCTAGTCTGTTGAAAGTTTACTGTAAGTGGCGTCAACGTTGAGGAGAGTCTAGCCTTGTTTGATTACCGACCTTGGGATAATAAGGAATTCAGAATGTTTCATTGGTTATTTACTTTTTATGTTGTTTGAATGTTTATCGGTTTCTTTTTTTAAGCAATTAAAGAACTTTTATCGATTTAAAGTTTTCAAAGACAGTAACCACTTCCCACATTTTTAAAGGAATTAACTGAAAAAAAAAAATCTTAGAAGAAATCTGATGTACATAAAGTTCCTAATCTTATCAATTAAGCATTTTACATTTTTTATACATGTTTTATTTATTTGTTTACAGTAGCATTTTCCTAATCGAAAAACATTACTCTTTCCTTTAAATCCCCCTTCCAATATTTTTTAAATAGTTTTATGCAGTGCCAAATTATTTTTGTTACTACTATTAATTCGTTACATATTTATTGAATTGTTCTTAAGCAGATAAATTCTTAAACAACGGCGACTTTACATTAGCATTCTTCATCAATTTTATTTCTCTTTTGAAAATTTAATTAAAATCGAAAAGCATAACATTTTATCTAGTAACTGCTTAATTTAATAGCAATTGGATTACTTTATGTTAAAGTAAAGAAACTTGTAAATAAAAGGCTTTTTGTTAAGTAAAGTAAGAAAGCTAAACACTGGTTTTGTGTTAATGGATTTATAAGCTTATTTTTCCCTTAGTTTTTTCGAAAAAAAAATTTAGTTTTCATTTCAAAATAAGATATTTTGGCAAGTATCTAATTCAATACTTAAGTTTTCAGACTGATTGTAATTTTTGGTATAACCTACAATTCGTTATATAAATTTGTTCATCTATCAAATGTCAGCTGATAATAATTTCTTATTTTTATAGATTCGTGGAGGAAACACCTGTAGATGAGACAGAAAATAAGAAGACTATAGGCATTCCGTAAGGAACCAGAGGCCAAAATGTTTCTCATATTCAGGTTTGATCATTCTTCCGTTAACGGTTTTAGTTAATTTTTTCTAAAGCACCATTTGGGGATCTGTGTTATATTAAACCCAAAACAGTTCTAAAGTATTTCATCAGAAGTCTATAAAAAGTCGAAAAGAAGATAAATCACTGCACTTTTATCCCTTAGATATTTTTTTATATATAATGTTTCTGGATGCAACAAATATTACTTGATAAAAACCAAGCAAAATTAAACCAATAACTTTAAGAATGTTTCTGTTTAGCATTCATTTATTTGGTTTCTTTACTAAAGTCGAGCGAAATAAGATATTTGTTGGAATTGGAGTTTTTTTAAGATATGTGCTACATTATCATTCATAAAGCAGTATATTCGTTTTCAGTGAGTAATGAATTTTGTATTCACGAATTCATTAACAATGCTCCGTCTAAGGAGGCTCCATGAAAAGCAGTACACAGTATACCTGCACAAACATAATGAAACAGTGATCTCTTTAAAAAGTAACATGCTTTGGGGCCAGACATTTCGTTGTATCGTTAATGTTGTTGCTGAGATTGTTTACTTATGTTTTTATACACATTTAAAGTTATAATGTGCTGAGGTATCACCTTTCTGTGTTGCTCGATCTGGTATGTCATGGAACATCTCACATTTTTTAGTATGTATATGTATCACCTATTATTCATATGGTACAGGATTTCCTACTTTTGCTCACCAAATTTTCTGCTCTTCAAAACAAATTACAAAAATCAGTATCAGATATTTGATCAGTATCAGTAATATTGTCTGAAATGGTGTCATTCCGGTATTTTCATTGTTTTCTAAATGATTGACTTTGTTCAGAACAGCAATTTTATGAGATGGAAACAAATAGAAGATCTCAGGCTTTGTCGACTGGCAACAACATTTAATCACTATTTGTAACAGGCAAAACTGTTAAGAGAAAGGATTAAACATAGCCAAGGTATTAATAACATTCACTACCTGATATGCATTGAAAACGTGTTCTTGAAACTAGAGTTTGTAATAAGTTTTAATGAAATAAATAAATAAAGATAAAAGCATTACATAAAAACTCACAATTAGATTAACAATATGTTTAATTTTACTTAGACCAGAAAGAGAAAAAAAATCTGTATAATTGAAACGCTGGATATATAGATTCCGAATAACTGGAATTATATTTTATGTAATTTATGGTGTAACCGTGGGAATACATTATCTTTAAGGTTTAATTCGTTATGAACCGTCAAAAAATAAGCGGCGTATAAATTACAGCAATCTGTTTTAAAGATACCTTGTAGAGTTATTAGGTTATTTTGAAGCATGAGTACATGAAAAATGAGCAATGCCTTCCCCGGGACTGAAACCTGGACCTCTCGAATACGCGCCGAGTGTGCTACTGTTACACGGCGAAGGCATGCAGAAAGGAATGAGAAAATACCTTATATACTCACTCTTTTAAAGGGTGACTAGGGATTATAGGACCTAATCACAAAATTCTGGTGAAGAATCACCACCGCTTTTAGTTCGGGCGCCACTGTAGAGTTGAAGCAGGAGTACATTACAATGAGCAAAGCCCTCTTGAATACGCGTCGAGTAAGCTACCGTTACATTATGAAGGCATGCAGAAAGGAGGAAGAAAATATCTTATAACCTTATGTACCACTTTTGTGTAAAGTTTTGCCTATTTTAATAGTACTTTAATGCAAGCTGTAGATTGCAGATGCCATGTGATTTGGTTGGTCTACACAGGCCACAGAAATACTGTCAAAAGATTTGCACTGCATTGCATCTGTTCTTAAATATCACATTACATGTCTTAAAAATTGCTTTGAAATATAGCAGAGCCTCGATTATCCGAACTAAGAAGAATAAGAATAAATTCACATGATCGATTAATTCTGAGTTTCGTGTTTTAAATAAAAAAATCTGATGTATACACCACATGACTTCCTTGTACGGACTATTAAATTATACGCATTTTGCATTTCATTTAAACTTATTGGATTAATTAAATCTACTTCGTCGATAGCACATAAACCACAATAGAATAAATGCCCTCTTTAAAATTCACTATATTTTTTTACCGCGTCGACAATCTGGCGCTAACACTTGTCATTCATTTTGTAATTCAGAATGCGCAAAAATCATGTATATAATCTGAAGAATTATCTAATCGTTGCCACATGTTCTATTCAAATACTTTAATAAATCTAAAGCGATGTATAAAAGAAATTAAACAAACAAAAAAGAAAAGAAAAAAAAAACAAGAAAAAGAAACCGTTTTTTACAGACGATTCAGTAATTCTCATTCAATTAATCCAGTTTCCAGTTCGCGACAAGGCAAAATACATTAAAAACTCAAAATATCTGTATTAAAAATTACGAAGTAAATGTTAAACATTTAGTTCCTCGAATAAATTCCAGAATGGGTTAAGCATGATTTAATTCGCAGTGATAAAAGAATACGTTACCTTTGTTGTTGCGAAGCTTAGTTTCTCTAGATTGGCAACAAATCCACTATTCTCCTGAGTTTCAAATGTAAACAAATACGGCGGCTATAAGAAAAATGATTAGGCTTAGCCGCACTTAAGCAACTTTTAAATTGTTGATAATTTTACAAATCTTGCACGCAAATTTACTAAAGGCATGAAAACCTTAACCGGAAGAAAAATAACATAATTCAATCATATCAAAACTGTTATGAGGGAAATTAGCCATCATAATGAAATATGTGATGTCATTTCCAAATTCCACGAAATTCCATTGTTTGACATCTATTTCAGGTTAAAAAAATGTATTGCATTTGACAGAAAATTTGCCTAGCATTATGGTAACTCGCTGCAATGGCTATTGCAAATAATAATAAGTAAATGATAGTGATAACAATAAAAGGGAATTTAAACTCTGAAATATGTTCATTGGGAACCTAAACACGCTGAGAATTTGGGTGGGTTATAAAACGCATAAAATGACTCTTCTCTGATTACTTAAATCTGAATCGGCAAGTCTTTAGCAGATGCAAACGCTGTTATGACACTTACGACTATCAAAACTATAATTTTCAAGCCATAGTATGAACGCTTCCTTAGAGGTTCAAAAATTAAATTATCGAACACTAGGGAAAAAGCAATTGGTCGATTACCAAGAATTTCACCCACCTTATCTGTATGTTGCCTTGAATCTGTCTAAACACACTTTAATTAGCTGAGTTAAATGGTTCGTTTGGATAATCGAAGCTCTGCTGTACACTGTTTCCATACAATAGCTAATTTTAATTTCTTTTTAGGTTTTTCAGATATTTTGAAAAATTATGATTACATGTTGAAGATGGATTTAAGATCTCCCCATTTGCTGAGTGATTTTACAAGAATAAACCAAATATTCAAGTTCTTTTCTTCTTTGATTTCTCTGTATCTGTAATGCGTAGACTCTGTCAATAATATATTCCACTTCCTTTTGTTTCCTTTTTGTCATTGCCATTGTGTGAATAATTGCATACATCTCCCTAAGGAATAAAAGCTATCCATGTATGTTTTCTCTTAAGAGGATGGATCTAAATCAAACTAAATATTATTCATTCTGCAAATATATTTGTACTTCCATCTTTGACCTTTTAATAATTTAATTAAGAATTTCGATTTGTTATTACAACAAATGCTTATCTGAAATTTTATTCAGAGATGTTTATTCTAGTTAAATATTATATTTAGTGTTGTAGAACTGTGCATTATGAATAAATCAATAAGACGAAAAATGTTCACTGTGTTTTTTCCCCTCATTACCTTACTTTAAATATATTACCAAGGGAAAATATTATTTTATTTTAGAAATTTATGAAATGGCATTTCCAGATAAAAAATAGTACAAAGGAAAGAGGTATTGCTTCTAAAATCCGTAAAGAATAATTTAGTTAAATATTGAATTAATTCACTAAAACTTATTTAGGAAAATATTCTGAAACTACATCCTCACAGATATTCATTCATATCAAAATTTAAATTCTAAATTCCTCGCGCATAAATTATAAACAAAAGCAGAAATACAGACATTTCTTATGAAAAGGCATTTGCTAAAATTTGGAATTGGAATAAAAAGTGTTTATAGATCAGATCCCATCTGTAATGTCTTTTAAATCTAATAAACTTGAATAACATGAAATAGAATAGAACAGAGATGTAAATAAATCGAGACTAAGACCACATAGATAAGATTTTCACCTAAGACCATCTGAGCTTCTTTGATTATCGACTGAAATCTTATAAATGTACAGAATGATGTTTGAAATGCTATCATGCAGTATCTGTTCAGAACGCCTATAGGCCCTTTACGACGAATTGGAGAACTACAGCCTCCTGTCTCAACGGCGAAAATGTTCACTTTTACACAGTTTTCTATTTTAATATGAAAGGCATTCGGTTTGCATGTAATGATAGCAAGCCATTCTGTTTGTACGTATACTATAACACGAAATAAAATAAAGGCGCTGATTGTGTTAGTATCTCTAAAACTAAAGTATCTCTAAAACTAAAGGTACCTAATATTAATAATGCTTATCTAAACGTATCTTGACGGAAATGGAGATAAATAATTTTGACAACTGTACGAGCTACTCTCATATTTTACGCTTTATTCTACGTTTTACTTTTACTCTAACAGCAAAATTATCTCCTTATCATTCCTCAAAGTTTAAGTTTCAACATGGACTCGAACTCAAGAACGTCTTGCCAATGGTTATAAGCTCCCATTGTGCAATCAAAATTGGTAGCGATCAATCCCTGATATATTACTTAAACATTCTTTGACCAAATTGCACCTTCTCTTGATTTTATTTGCGTTAAGGCCCTTTGTCATTGCAAAACAGGGAAGGACACGCTCTACTCCCAGGGTTCTTTATCTAGCCTAGCTGCTGTAAAATCTTGTTGGACTGAGAATTTTACCCAAGATATCCATGGCCAGGTGTGTTGTTACTGCTGTACTACCCAGATTCTCATAATTTGTAAATGATGATTAGAATTTGGCCGTTTCTTCTCAATTATAATTTGATCTGATCCAAGGCGCATTTCATAACCTTAGTCTCCTTCCTACTTGAAGAGTTTTGCCCCACTTTTTATGTTGTACGAGTACTTTTGTTGTACCAAAGGCTATATGAGGATGTTACACATGAACTCGATATCCTCATGGTTGGAATTAGCAAAGATCGTACAACGTGACTCGTGGTTACTTTAAAATTATAATTTGTGGCTCCAGATAACTCAAACGATAAAGCACCTTCTCAAGAAAACAATGTGCTGGGTTCCATATGCTGGGTTTTGATTTAAATACGGTTTTCCTTCGTCCCTCCTTTGCTATTGGGCCCGCAATTTACGTGTTTTATGCGGCGGACTTCCCGCAAATTCATTACTATCATAGCTCTATGCGTTCGTGCTACGCAGACGATGCTGCTCTTGCAGTAAAGTCTGCTAACGTCAGTCATGCCATACGAAGCTTCAAGAAAATATTCTCCTTATTGAAGAATGGTGCAAAAAATGGAAAGTCTCGATTAATGCACAAAAATTACACCTGCTCGTCATCAGAAGGAAAACGAATTCTGTCAAGCTCAAGAAAAACTTAGTTATCTTTAATGAAAATGTACCTATCGTGAAACATGCTCGTTAACTTGGCGTGATTATTAACAGCAAACTTGCCTGGAAAAAATCATTTTAAAAATGTGCGCCACAAGGCAGCTAAAATTATAAAATGTTTCTACCCTTTAATAAAAAAACACTACAAACTCAACCTTCCGAAAAAGAGACTCATCTGCATTTCTATCATTCTCCAAATTATGACGTATGCAGGACCTGCTTGAGCTGCCGCCACCACGAAAGATATACAGAAACTACAGGTAGTACAAAACTGCTTTCTACGCATGATCATGAACGCTCATTACTATGTAAAGAATAAAGTTTTACATGATGATCTAAACATTGAGCGGCTGGACAAATTTCTCCACAACAAGAATGAAAAATTCTTCAAATCTGCTACCAACTGTGAGCACATGCAATATTTCAGTATTTTTTTCATTATGATTTCTCAGCGAAGACAAGTGTCTACGGCCGTAAGTTGCCTTCCTGCTGCAAGAAAACCAAAATTTCCCTACTTGATTCTTTTACAGTGCCAATATATAATAGTTTGAATTCTATTTTAAGATGCAACACAGTTGAAAATTTCAATTTCTGTGCACATTGATCACGTGACTCCCCTATGTATCATTGATTTCACTCTGCTGCTTATGCTCATGCATGTATATATGTGAATAGCAGGACGACAACAACTCAACACGACTAACGGTATCGAGAGAGAGATTGCTAATGGAAGATGAGACGAACTGTTGTGTTTCGACTAAGACGTAATGATTAGACAACAATGATGTATCTTCTTGATTATCACTCTTTTCTTCATTTGTAAATAGTCACCAATGTAAATAGCCACTAATGTTCCTTCACCAATAGTTAAATAAACTACTTTAGTTACCTAGATATGTATGGTTAGCCTATAAAATTCCCTAGACGCCGAGTCCAAATGGGACCTCGACCGGCTCTTCAGTGAAGGTAAGCTGTTCTTTAAGAATCAGTTAAAGAATGTTTTAAATTCAGTTTAGATGAAGTGAAAGTAAAGAATCTTTTGAATTAAATTTTGATGAAGTAAAACTATATTTTTGCCGCCAGAAATTCTTGTGTTGAAACCAGAACTTTTGTTTCGAATTCGAAACTGAATTTTTATTTCACTGTATTAATTTGTTCATCACTTGTGTTCTTTGAAATATTTAAATTGTGACAATGTCAACTCTAAATGATATACCACATATAGCTAAATCTTTAAAATCAGCTTCTACAAAAGCAGTTAAGTTTCTGCATAAATTTGTGTTTGGTCAAGAAGGTGACCGTGCAAATCGCAAACAACTTCGCGAATTCACAGGCCTGGATAACTCTTTTCACACCGCCGAAGTTAAGGAACGTTTGTTAAATATTTTCACTCTGCAGATCTAATTTCGATTCTTAATGTTCTGAATTTAGAATGTGCCATTTCTGCTGATGAATGTTATACAACAATTGTGAATGCTTTAACTAATTTCGATCTGTTATTAGAAACTACTATTTCTGATCTGATTCAGACAGTGAAGTAGAAATCCAAAAACAAAAATTAATTTCCAAAAATAAAATGGAGTCTCAAATAAATACGCAGTCAATTTCTTGTTCGAACTTGGCAACTAGCCAAAACGCGCAGACTTCCAGCACCGATATTTGTTTACATAAACATCGAATAAATCATTCACCGGGTGTGTCATCAATAGTAAATGAACAGCAATTCAGCTTAACTTTCCGTGATTTATATGACTGTATTAAACCTTTTGACGGTTCTCCTCATAATATAATTGAATCTTTTTTAAATGATCTAGAAGAATTATTTCAACTGAATAGAATTACAAATGATGTTCACAAGATTATATTTACAAAAAAAAATGCTTATCAGGCTCTGCTAAAACTTTTGTAAATTCTTTACATGGTGTCAAAACTTTTACTGCGCTAAAAGAATATTTGTTAGAATTTTCCTCTAAGCTTAACAGTGCAGATTTGCATAAACTCATGTTTAAAAGACGTATAAAGCCAAACGAATCCTTATTCGATTATTTTATTGCTATGAGAGAAATTGGTTCATCTTCTATTTTTCGTTATGTGATAAATGGTATTCCAGAAAACCCTAACAAAATTTTATTATATGGTTGTAAAACTGTAAGTGAATTCAAAGATAAGTTAAAAATTTATGAAAAACTTGTGTCTGCTTCCAAACATACTAAATTTTCTAGTGAGCTGAAATTTAAACAAAATAATTCTCATCACTTAGAGAAAAAAATTTTTCAAAAGTCTACCCAACCTATAGTTTGCTACAATTGTGGTTCTAAAGGCCATAAAAGTTCTAATTGTTCTCATAAGCAACCCAAATGTTTTTCATGCAATTCATATGGGCATAAATCATCTACTTGTACTCAGAAAACAAGTCGTGTATCACCTCCATCGTCACAAAAATCAGAGACAGTTCTCAATCAAGTTGTCGTACAGTCACATCCCCTACATTCTATGATGATTCACATCAATATTTCTGAGGTTGTTATTCCGTCATTGATTGACACTGGCAGTCAAGCTACTATAATTAACACATCAACACATAAAAAAATTGGTTCTCCAGCGCTTCAAAAACCTTTTATAACATTATCAGGACTTGGTGATCGCATTATACACCCAATAGGATATTTCGCCGGTTGTGTCAAAATTCAAAATACGAATTTTAAAACTGACATTCATGTTATTGATGATAATTTACTATCTGTTGACGCAGTTATTTGAAATGATTGTATCCAACAAGCTGAATTTTCTATTGGAAAACATGGTATTAAACTAATAGAAGCAGAAAACAAGAAATCTGAAAGCGATTCTGAAGGGCATAAAAATTCTCATTGCATTGAAAGTGGTTCTGAAAAAGGATCCGGAAAAGTTGTGAATTCTTGTTTTTCACTTCCAAAATCAGAAACTGATCTTGTTAGTATAGTTTCTGATACAGTACAGAATGTGAACAAACTGTACACTTCATCTACAATCAAAGCAAGTGGCAATGATTCCCTGATTGTGAATTCTAACGACGTGCTGAGTGATGCAGACTCTGTTGTAAATGAAAATGATGCTGTCAACGATGAATTAAAAAGTAAAAAAGAAACTTAAGCACAACACACGTAGATTCGAAGCAAACGAGGAAAAACGCCACCGCAGAAGGATATTCTGAAAAGAAGCATTTTCCCAAAGAGTCTCAGCTCACAGTTTATGATGAATTAATGCTAATTCCACAAGAAAAACTTCATACCCTGCAACAGACAAGCAAAACAAACCGTGCGAAACGAAGAAACTAGAGAGACCAACGAAGAAGAGGAGAAGAAGAATATTGAAAAGCAGAACTCAGTTAGAAAACCTGATGACAAAGACGCTGATACAGAAAACAAAGACGGAACAAACGAAACTAAAGAAGATGAGAAAAAAGAAGCGGAAAAACAGACGTCAGTATAACAAACGCCACAAAAAATCTCCCTTATACAAAGCTGGTGATCAAGTCGCACTTCAACGTACTGAATTTGTAACTCAAATCAAACTCCGCCCCCGATTTTTTGAAGCCTACAAAGTCGCAGCTGTTAAACCAAACGACCGCTATGAGGTAGAGAAAGTTGGAATACATGAAGGCTCTAATAAAACTTCCACAGCTGCTAATCTGATGAAACCATGGCCTTTTCAACAATGAACTCTTTGGACATTCTATTTAGTATTTACTACCTTTCATTCTTTTTTTGTTCATTTTTTAATTAGTTGACTTTTTTTTCTCCACATAGAATTTTTATATGTACAAAATGTATTAAGATGTTAAATTTTTTTCCTTGCCGAGAAGTTCCAGGTATGCTTCTAAAGACGCTTGAGCATTTAAGACGGTGTGGAGAAACATTTTTCCCCCCTCAAGACGTTCCAAGATGATCTATTCACACTCAATGAAAATGACGTTTCTTTTTTTTTTCCTCAGGACGTTCTAAGACGATGCATCCAAAGGAACATTTTTTTTTCTTTTTTTTAACTCCATCATCGCCAGGAGGCCCTGTCTCGTCAGGATGCCCGAGTGTGAATAGCAGGACGACAACAACTCAACAGGACTAACGGTATCGAGAGAGAGATTGCTGATGGAAGATGAGACGAACTGTTGTGTTTCGACTAAGATGTAATGATTAGACAACAAAGATGTATCTTCTTGATTATCACTCTTTTCTTCATTTGTAAATAGTCACCAATGTAAATAGCCACTAATGTACCTTCACCAATAGTTAAATAAACTACTTTAGTTACCTAGATATGTATCGTCAGAATATAAAATCCCCTAGACGCCGAGTCCACATATATGTAAATAGTCAATTCTCGTTTGCATCTTATCCCACACTTTTATTTCCTGTGCTTATTCACCTTTTATTTATATTCATTTACTGTATTATTGTACTGAAAGAACAGTCATAAGACTGCTTACAGTTTAGCAGCTTCCTATCGGACATTAACGTCATGTGACCTACGTGCCTGTCGTAGCATGATATTGGAACTTTCAAATGACTATGCATCTATTTACTATTATTTTATATTATGAACTGCCTTTAATACCACGTTAAGAAGGCTATTTACTATGTTCTACATGGGATTTTTAGTTTTTTTAACTTAGACTGCCTTTTGCCTTTTTTGCAAATTTTCATTCAGTTTCTCATTGGCTTTCTTGTGTCTATGTACCATTCACAGAGGGAAATTGGAACTTTTCAATATACTCTGAACTTTTTATTAAGTAATTTCCTGCCATATTTACTTCTCTTTGTTTAACTTTGCACTGTACTTGCCATTGCCTTCGCGTCGTCTCCGTCTGATGTCTTCGCATCTCTCGTGACAAATGTTCACTCCTTCTCCATTATCATCAGTCTCCCATCTTCTTTAATGCATTTCGCCTTTGCATCGCAATTAGGGGCAACAACTTCATAATGACTGGCACACAGCTTGCATAAATGCAAGCTAGGGTCGGTATACAGCGGAACTAGGAACTCTCCTTTGCAGAAAATTGTTTTGCTTCTGAGGGCCTATTTCTGATCGCCCTAGAAATCGCTTTTTTTTATTTAAAACACAATAAGACAAAATAAGTTTGCTACTCTAGCTACATTATATTTGCAACTCATTCTATTTAGGCCGCTTTTTATTGAGCTGTATCATATATCATTATAAGAGAAAAATTTATATTTTATATCAAACTGAAAGAAAACAAATAAAAAAAATCCTTCTATGAAATGTCTATATTTTGTAATACACTGCACCTAAATTGTCTACTAATAGAAAGTAATTTATAGCGCCTTTATGCTATTCATTTTCCCAGAAAAACATTTTCTTCAACAGATCCTCCCAATATTTTAATTTGCTTAGAGATTTCAGTGATTTTAAGCACAGTTTTATTATAGATTAAACAATTAAACTAAAGGAAACGCATGTGGTTCCCTTAGGTGATTTTTAACTTATGACTCAGCTGATGATTTAACTTATGAATCAGCACAATATTAATTGAAAGAATTTTTTTAATTAGTTTCATTTACCGTTCAATTTAAGTACTTATTATTTTTTTATAATGCATAATTTACTTATTGACATTAATATTTTTTAACACCATCTGGTGTTCATTATTTATATGAAATAAAGATAGGAAGGTATAGCAGATTATCATCTATGTACATTAAAACTGAAATACTCTTTTAAATGCTCAAATGTGATTTTAGACTTATTTATTTTACAGCACTACAAAGACACTTTAAAAATCTTAAAATATTTAATTTAACTCTGGTTGTCTTTAAACAAAGACTTTTGAATTTGGTAAATTAACAAAATGAAATTTCACTGAATTTTCATAAAACAATCAGTTTGAGATAATACGAATAAGATCTTTTGTACCCTGCGATTGGGTAGGAAGAAAAATTACTTCATGAAGCGTAGTTACAGCAGAATTAGGAGAACAAACTAAAGAATTAAGCAATCCTTAATTCCAAAGCACACACAGAAGAAAGTAGCCAGTAGTCCTGGAAGTAGCAAATAGTCACCACGGTATCTAAAGATTCAGGTTTTCTCAAAAATCGAATTTCGTATAGAAATGGTACTAAGAAAAAATATGAGGCATAGCAAATATTTTTATAAATAGATTCTGACTGCTAAATAAAAAAGAAACACAATGTGCAAACAAGCATAAATACAATTTACGGCAATAAATTGATTTTAGAAAGTAACCTACATGATCATTTACGAACTCTTGAAAATAAATGTTTAAAAGGATTTCTTATAACCTGTAAAATTCTATGTGTGGAAGGTGCGTTGTTAACTATCACATAAAATAAGCATTATACATTTTGTGTTCTTTCTTTAATTTTAGCCATCCATAGATCAATAACATAATATTTTCATGATATAAAATTATTCACGTGTATGCAAATGTTGCTACCTCACCCAATAAATAGAGACAGAAAATGAAATTTGAAAGAAAATTATGTTTCTTATTAATTCTTCTTTTCCTACAGCAAGAAAAGAATACAAAAGAGCAGTTGAGTAAAGGCGTGGTAATAGCGAAAGCAGGAAGGCCTTTATTTCAAAAAATAAGATGTTGAGAATAGGGTTAATAAAAACTTTCCC
>KK116919.1:81508-91780 GCA_000611955.2 Stegodyphus mimosarum
AACTTTCCCAAGTTTTGTACTGAAAATTTTATTTGAAGTAAGAAGTTTTTGAATTCTAATTTCCTGTTGTCTACAGTTCTTTATAAAGATTAAAAGAACGAATACTGCATAAACCACTAACCAAGTTTTAATAGGAAAACCGAAGACTAATAATGATTTTAAAAATGTATTCTACTCGCATTACATCCTGTAAAACTAAAGAAATAATTGGTTTTAAAAAATTCGTATTTAAAGCGCATTTTTGTTTAAAAACACTTGTAGATTTTAATACTTAAGAACACATACAAAACAAATTGATTGCAATGCTTTAATTTCCTCTTTTTACATTTATGCTTATAAGCGTTTTAAAGTTTTATTTATTTTCTTCTATACATGCATTGATAACACAGCCATTAAAAAGGCGAAAATACAGTAAATGAAGTTTGCATAGTTTTTAAAAAATATACACACGAAGAATTAAACATTTTTGCCCTCACAAGAGTTGTTATGATAAAATGTAATTACAATACCCTAATTTCCGCTGAGGAAATTGCATGCGACCTTTTTATCTTTACAATTTGTGAAAAAAAGACGGAAGCTAGAGTTCGATAATAGGACTTTACCATGGCAAAAACTGTTGTTTAGATGGAGAGAAACTACGTAGTTCGCTAAATTTCGATATTGTCTAAAGTTGGTTTTTAAAGTTCACTTATCTCATTTTTCTTGCCATTGTTTAAGTCCATAAGCAATTCGAAACGTCGCGGGGATTAAATTTTATATTTTAAAAGCTAACTAAATATTATTATAAGTTCTGGGAAACCTAGTTTCCACTAAATGACTATCAACAATGTTTCAACTTTTCGGTTTTAGAAAAAAGTCAAGAAGTCAAAATTATTATAGCTGAACTTCGCAATTCTTAATACGCACTTTTTTACTTTATAAATTAGAGAAATATCTCCTTGTTTTATACGCACAGTTTAAAAGCACAAATATAAAGATTGTATCCATTTTTATACAGCTGTAGATAAATTTAGAATTAAAGCTATTTTTTTTTGGCATCTTTGATAGCTGCAAAATAAGATATTTTCAAAAGCTGAAGGGAGAGCGAAAGCTTTTATAAAAGTAACTACAGAAGTATGTTAAGCTTGACTATATGATTTAAATTTCTTTCTTTCTTTCCTCTTTAAGCTTCTTTTCTTTTGATTTAAGCTTATTTAGCTTGACTGCATGATCATTGCCTTTTCCCTCGAATTATTGAAGAGTTGTGTAAAAATGTACTAGCTATATTTATGTTGTGCCTCAAATTTGTAACTGTGCTTATTTAATTTAATTAATCAATAACTGGGTATTTTATTTAAATTGAAATTGTAAGACATGTAGTGGATATATATTTTTTAATAGTTAAAATCTTTATTTCTATTTATTTTTCAATGGTTCGATTTTTCTAACAAAGATAGAAAGCGTTTCTTTCTGGACGGAAATGACTTCTTTCTGAATAGTATTTAAGACAACAGAAGGCAGTATTGTAGCGTTGTGTCGACTGTCTTCCGCCCTTTTAGGCCGGCAGTGATTCTTGTCTTTTGTTGTTCTTCGTGTGTTAGCCGGTGTCCAATTTTGTTTCTCACGCGTTGGTTGACTCACTGGCTCCAGCTGATCAGCAGGTCTTTGTGCAGCGTCTCTATTTCTATCTGTCCAAGGGAGTGAAGTTCTATCAACAAAATAAAGAAAGAAATTCTCGGGTTGGTCAAATTTAATTTTATGTGTCATTTTTCGGCCTATATTTTTTTGGTGGAGGGAGAAACCGACTTTTCTCCGTGTCTTGTACGGGTGTTTAAGTGAGATAGTTTCTGAGTTTGGAGTGGTGAAATTCGTTTAAAGAGGTCATGGGGAGTTTGCCCTGCTGCGTTCTTGGGATGCAATTTCTTGGATGCGAAAAGAACCTTTTTCTGCGAGATCATTATAAATTTGGTGCGAATTGTGAAGAGCACTTTACCTTCGCCTGAATTTCCGGATAATCTCTTCCGAACTCAAAAAATGGACATTGCAGAAGTGGCTATTCCGGGAAAATGGACGTTTTTCCTTCGTAGTTGAAAGTTGCTTTACTGCCAGCGTTCCGGTCGTGGGACGAGGAATTCATCATTGTGTCGTCTCTCAGGTTGAGTTCTCATCAAGGGCTTAATTTTCCTTCATTTACTTGCTCCGGTTAATTGGTCCTATTCAACACTATGCGCAGTCCTCGTCAAAGTTGACACCTGAGTCACCTGCGTTACACAAGGTTCATTTATGTTTCTCCATTTATCTGCTTTCTATTACTTTAGAATTATTGATTTCCGGGCTTCTCCATGTATGTGTTCGGCAAGACGTCATTTTTCTTGAACTCATATCTTATACAGACTAATTCAGGAGCTCGATAACGTGATCTTCTGTCGAAGTTGCCGATATGCAGCAGCTTCTTGTGACGATGGATTCAGGAACTGTGAGTTATCTTCTATTTTTGTTTATACCATTGTAGGTATTTGTCAAGTGGGAGTAATTTTTATTCATCTTGCGTAACTGGTAGAAGTGTATTTCTAACCTAATAACAATAAAAATGATTTGGGTCGTAAACATACCTTAAATTAGTGTCTATAAAAGGGGTAATTCTGTTAATTATAATTTTTTATATTAGTTTATGTGCGTTCGATTTTAAGTAACTATCTAATGTTCTAGAATAATCAAAATAATCGTTTATTATATTAATTTGTTAATCTAATTTGATAAATGACGCTTGGAAAAAACGTGATGTGGAATATATTTACTATTGTAAGTAAGGGTAGTCTGACCAGCCATCTGAATTTATAATAATCTAGGAATGTAATAAATATGTTTGATTAGTATCTTTTACGTTTCATTTGTATATTTTGAGTTACTTTACTGGGTCTGACCAGTCACTCCCTTTATTTCAGCCATAAGGCTTTTAAGAAACATAGAGACTTAACTTGGGGTATTGTTAATATTTTTAAGTATTAGGGTTTCACAACACGCCCTTTAACTTGTTGTACTAGCCACTTAATGCAATTATTTGAATTTTTTTGAAGGGGGGGGGGGTAAATTGAAAAGATTTCAGGTGCCAGGGATGTACTTACACTCTTGAGTTTTTTTATTTATGAGGAACCGACTGATTGTAGTATGACTATTTCTTCTCTGGTGTTTCTGAGGTTTTTAATTAAGGAAATTGTGTTGCTCTTGAGTT
This sequence comes from Stegodyphus mimosarum, assembly GCA_000611955.2. Classification (NCBI taxonomy): domain Eukaryota; kingdom Metazoa; phylum Arthropoda; class Arachnida; order Araneae; family Eresidae; genus Stegodyphus; species Stegodyphus mimosarum. Next base: position 84,720 of record KK116919.1, read on the forward strand.
AATTTAGAAATTATCTGAATATGTAAATTCTGTGAATAGAAGTAATGGTTTTGTTTGAGAGGCATTATTCTCTTTTACCCGAGCACCAGCGAAGATTCATTCCTCTTATTTTTCAGGCTAACATTTATTAAGTGTGAATTTGCATTTGACTGAGTTAATTGATTCTAAGAGCAAATGATTAAATGTAAAGTGAGTTAGATCAATCACACAGTTCCTCGCTTTTCTCTACACAGCTTAGGATTCAGAGTTATCAGATTATAATTTGAGTAGAAAATATTTTCATATTTATTTTTTTTTTATTTTATTCATTTATTTATTTATTCATTCATTTATTTGTGTGTGTGTGTGTGCACGACACTAACTGTGTAAAAGTTTGTGCCGAACAACTCAAGGTACACTGCGCAAAAAAAAGGGGGGGGCAGTTCTACATCTTCCGTTCTACTTGGCCAATTGACGAAATTCAACTTGCGTTTTTCATGTATCGAAAGAGCGACATAGGATATGCATTAGATTTATAAAAGCATTTTTCTAATATAGCATTCTGACACAAAATGATGAAATGATTTGAATTGATATGCCAGGTTTTTTCCATATTTCGATTCTACGACTCAAATTATGCCAAACTTCCAAGTTTTGTAAAAGTCCTACGAGTATTTTTTAAAATATTCCACCTCAAAATTTGAGCTCCTGAGTGTTGATTGAATTTGAGATATATTTATTAATATCTCTTTTTTATTAAACTTATTTGATTCTTCATTTCATATTTCGAAATTTAGGTTCATTTCAAATAAAATTTGCCCATTTTTATGATTTATTTTTTAAATTTGTATTTTTAAATAATTTTTTTTTAATTTTTCGAAACATTTTTGAAATGTAACCTATAAACTTTTTGCCATCATCTTAAAGTAGATGTATTTCTAAGCATACCTGAAAAAAATTAAAGTTTTTTACTGAAAATTTCATAACATATAGCTGATTTGCATCGTTCTGAAATAGCACGTTTTGAAATTAGCGCGTTTGAAACGACGTATTTATTATAAACGATAATAACGAAAATGTGGTTTACGCACTTTTTTAAAACGTATGAAGGATGGTTTTTTTTTCAGCTCGTTGACAACGGAAAAAAAAGGAAAGGAATATACACTGGTGTGCAAAAATTAAGGACGAAGTCGAAAAATTAGCATATCAGCTGAACGAAGAGGCAGAGCGGACAGAAAGACCAATCAGGAGATTAAGTAAGGTGATGTACGGTAACACATGCGCAGACATGCAGGTAGACGTAATGGGGGAGTGTCTGAGTAGTATAAAGCATGTTGTCGGTGTAAGATCAGTATTTCTGGCAAAGAGATTGCACGCCGTATAGCAGTTAAAATCACACCGAGTTGCTGCCTCAGCGAGAAATGGCGAATAATCAATCTGTTAGACGACATCTGGATGCTTTTACCCGAGGTCGAATCATTGGGAAGTTGGAGGAAGGTGACAAGTGTGGCTGCAGAGTTCGGAATTGCTCCCAGCATCGTTTCACGACTTTGGAGACAATTTCAAACTACAGGAACAGCTATCTGGGGGTTTAGTAGTGGTCGTCCACGAGGGACCACACCCGCAGATGACCGGTATATTGCCTTACAGGCCAGAAGAAACAGACGGCAGACAGCGGGAGAAATTGCTGGACACACGACACAGGCGACTGGACGACCGATATCGCGTTTTACCGTGGCCAGAAGACTGCACGGTGGTGGTCTGTTTGCACTACGCCCTGTACGGTGTGTACCTCTAACGCCTGCCCATCGGAGAAGGCGTTCTCTGTGGTGCCGGGAACAGCGGAATTGGAGAGACAATGAATGGGAACGAGTACTCTTTACAGGTGAGAGCAGATTTAGTTTGAGTTGCGATTCTTGCGCACAGTTACTGTCGAAGAGCTGTTGGAAAATGAAGATATTGAACACATGGATTGGTCGGCAAGGTCTCTGGATCTAAATCCCGTCAAGCATGTACGGAAGTTAATAAGGAGCCCCGTGGCAGCACGTAATTTATCGCCAGTAACGATTCCTAAACTGCTATTGGTGCTACAAGAGGAAAGAGCAGCAGTGTCTCAACAGCTCATTAACAACCACATATCCAGCACGCACAAATGATGTGAAACCTGCCTAGCAGTCACGGGAGATCATATCCCCTATTAAAGACCGGATGTTTCTTGCTGGACACCCATCACAGGGATGTTTCGGCCTTCAGTCGCATTGTGCTCCATGCTACTTTTTCAATAAAGCTTCTTTTTATCCCTCTGATTTCTCTTTTAGTAAGTGTTGCTTACATTACTCATGTCCTTACGTATTGGGGATCTTACGGTATTAAATGTGTTGATTTGGATAGCTTTTGTACAAAGTTATATTGAAAAAACCGTCTCGTCCTTAATTTTTGCACACCAGTGTAGGTTGCTATAAATTAAAAAGTTACTCCTGGCGCAAACTGAAAAAAAAATGCGCTGAAATAAATTTTTAAATTTCTTCATAATTTTTTTCATAAATTTGAATTTCTTCTTAAGTTTCGCACCAAAAATTACAAAATTTAATATTTCGGCATAATTTGAGTGGTAGAATCGAAATATGGAAAACAAATGGTATGTTATTTCAGAAAAAGTCCGATTTTGTGTCACATACCTGTATTAGAACAATGCTATATATAAATCCAATATATATACGAAGTCTCGCTTTTGAGACAGGGAAAACGCAATCTGAATTTCGTCAGTCAGACTAGTAGAACAGGAGATATAGAACTGTCCCTTTTTTTTTTCGGAATATACAACTACTGTTCAACTATTTAACACTATTGGTTAATCTTCCATAATTGGGGTGAGCGCAAAACTTGGCGACAGTTTTTAATTTGGCGGGATTTTGATTTGGTTGTGGTTTCCGGCTGTATGTTTTTCTGTGGCAAACCTAGAGCTTTATTTCGGTGATTGTAATGAATGCGAGTTTAGTGTACACAGCAGACTTTTCTTAAAATTTAATTTTGAAATACTGTGTTTGTTTTAAACGTTTTAGTGTTTAATATTTGCAGGGGGTTAAGCTGCTGTTGGTGGGAGAACGCAGGATTTCAGATGACGTGAATTTTATAATTTATGAATGTTTTCATTTAATTTTATTAAGTCAATGTTTTTCGGGTCACTTAATTTTTTTTTGAAGTTTTGTTTCTTGCATGTGGCAATCGAAAAATGTGGAAAGTTTTGAACGAAAGTTGTTTAGTGTGTCTAATTCCACGACACAGTTGTAGAGATTTTAGGTATTTTTTGAAAGCAGAAGAGATGAAAAATGAGCAATGCCCTCGCCGGGACTCGAACCACGGACCTCTCGAATACGCGACGAGTGTGCTGAATACTACACCACGAAGGTATGCTAAAAAGGCGGGAGAAATACCTTTTACAGTAACTTGTATATTTTAGTGAGTTTATGATGCATCCGTTGTTAGTGAATTTGAATATACTTACTTGGTTGACAATTTTGGAGTCTGAGGAAAGCGTTATGCAATTTATTATTTTATCATTCGTAATACTATTTTATCATGAATTACATAGATGAGCCTATATTTTTATTTGCAAAGCTGATGGACTTTGGTTTATTCATCTAGTATTTTATTATCTCATTTTACTATTCTGTTTACATAAAATAACGGCATTTGATTACTGCAAAACTTAAAAGTTACTATTCTGTGTACGTTTAAAAATTCCATCTTAATGCTCTCATTGCCGCCAAAAAACTTCACCAAATTTTGAAGACCAAAATAGTTTGGAGCCAACTTACGCCACTTATGGAAGATTAGCCACAATATTCATATCTAATTGATTACTAGTGCTAATAAGGGCAGAGAAAGCGTCATCACTTTGGTTTTCAGATCCAGGTTAGAACATAGATCTTCATTATAAATATGAGAAAAATCAATGGCATGCATCGAATGCACTATCATCAGTATATAAATCAATAAGGTCAATACTATGTGCTTTCTTAGCAATACCAAACATCTTTCCACCGTCTCTCTTCTGAATTTTCTTTCCTTTTGGATGTAAGATAAAGAAGGTAATCTTAAGATTGATAAATCCGTAGAATAAGTAGTTGAAAACTGCATTTGGAAGAATAAGGTAAGACAAATTCCCAATGGAAAAAACAGCATTTCTACAAACTGCGGATGAAATTTTCAGGAAAAACATTGCAAATACAAGCAAATAAAACCTCATCACAAATACGTTTTTGCAACATTAGACTCCAAGTCTCTAATGGTTATAAATTATACTCATTGTTAAAAGGGATATTGCGTTCAACTTTGTTCAAATGGATATTGTGGTTAACTTTTAGTTCCATTCGCAACAGAAGTCCAGAAGAATTATTGGTTTTATATTGCTACAGTTTTTGTTAAAAAGACTTACATAAAAAATAAATGAATTAAATGTTTTCTGACCTATTAATAGATCTACTAATTCTAACAAAACAATAATTATCTACCTTCTGTCGACATCTCAATCTTCAAATTTTGCAGCATTAATTTTCCAACATTTTCTGTGCAATCCACGAGATACCAATTAAGAAAGCTGGTTTTTCTGGATTTAGCATTTAGAAGCCTGTTTTTCTTTCGTTATTGATTACAGAAATTTCTCAAATAATTTTCGAAAACCAGTAAATTTCTACTTTTTTTTAATAATTAAAAATTAAAAGGAATTTTTTCTACTTGAGATTTCTTCTGTTGTCATTCTCGTTTACAGAGCTAGTTATCTCAAATAATGGTTTTATATTCAAAGATATGTATGGAAAAATGCGATCAGCGAATCTTCGGTTATGTTTACTCTGTAAACTGAGAGTACTGTTTAGTTGTGACAATTAATACCTTCTATCTGTAAGATAGGTGCTTGGTTCTTTAAGAATTGTTTATTCATTCGTCTACATTTATATCTCAGATTTCAGCACATTATTTATAGCATGAGAAAACTTTAGGCAATGAATTTAGAGACCCCTTATCAACAAGTGTGGTCCAATAATATATCGGCATACTTAAACATAATTTAATGCAGTTGTTCCCAAACGTATTGGTTCATAGAGCCATTTTCACAATCAATTCCTCTAGCGAAGCTCATTTATTTCTTACAAATGGTGTTCTTAAGAATAGTATTACAGGGTATGAAAACGTTATACATAGTAACGGAATAAAAATAAGGAGTTATCTAAAGTGTTGTGCAATGTGCGCAAAAAGCTTTAAATTTATTCTAATGTCTTAATTTATTAAACAACTTGATGTTGTCAAATTTTAGCCACACATAATGATTCTCTCGTAATAATTCCGTATTGCTTCCATATTAAGTTCCATGAATGAAACCAGTTTGAGCAACAGGAAATAATTGCGATATTGGTGACAACATCGTCAAGAACCATTACAATAAATTCGGTTCCTGCAAGTTAATCATTATATGCAGTCCAATTCAAATGCACTTTATTTGTTACATGAAAATTTTATTACGTAGATTCTATGTTATGTTTTGGTGTCTGCAAAGACAATGAATCCTGCTAAGACGGATGCATAACTGAGAATGATAGCAGCATTTATTTTGCTTTCTCTGATAATATTTTGAATCCTTGTATGCAGCTCAAACTCTGGACTTTGGTTTCTAAACGCAATTTTCAGTTCGTCCTCAGATGTGTGATCTGTACGAATTGCATATTATATTGAGTTTAAACTAGTCAAATTTGTGTTCAGACTGAGCACTTTCAAATTCATTCAAATACTTTATCTTGAGCTGCTGGAAAATAAAGTTCAAATTAGACTTGCGAGGTTTTACTATTTAATTCTAAAGTTCTAAGTTAGAACTGACAAGCGAATAATCGTCTAAGTGTGGGAACAGAACACGTAAGACTTAAAGAGGGTTTACAAACCTTTATTTTTCAGTATATTTACAATCAGTTCCTACTCGGAACTTTACACAAAGCCTCCACTCGGGCTTGAACTTAAAATAATAATAATTTAAACTAAACTAGCTTAACTAAGCTATTTGAAAGGTATAGCCGAAGCTATCAGAGATCTAACTAGTTGGCCCTTAAGTATTAATTAAATCGGCGAAGCCAAGCAAGGGCCTGTAATATTTTTTTTTATTTAACAACTGATTATATTTTAACAATAACATTTTATAATTTTTATTCTTTAATATTGATACTGGAGTGGCAACGCCATATTTGTTTCGGGCAACTGTTGCTGAGCAACTAGAGAAATGTTTTAAAAAGATTGTTAGTTCTGAAAGTTTTAGGAGTAGTTGATGTATTAAAAATTGATAGAGGAAGAAACTGGAATGTAAAAGCTGGAGTGTAAGACTGTAACATTTAGAAATTGTACTGAAATTATTTATCTTCGTGGATTGAGAATAAAGTTTATGATTTATCAAGATGTTCATCTGTTATTTCGATAAAAACTGCCAAATACGTTACAGTCTTATTAAATTGGAGGTTCTACCTAGATACTGGAAATTAGGAGTGCAATTATCAATTTCGATGGTGCTGGTCTCCTAATCCCAGAAAGTTGCTGACAATTTGGAAACAAGTTTCCTAGTAGCAATTGCCGAGTTTGTTTATTTCAAGGAGAAACGGATGTCAGAAGTCTGCCGTTTTAAAGCCAGTTTTTTTTAAGTGGATCATTCAAAGGTCACCTTTTATGTTTATGTAATTTGCGCCGCAGCAAAGAATTGTCAGAACTGGATATTGCTGATCTCCAAAGATAAGATTAATTTATTTAATTTTAGCATTTCATTTTAGAATTATATTTAAATAGTGTTAGTTTTGCTTAAAATAACTGATACTAAAAATATTAGGCGTAAATTGCAATTGATATTTTGTGTAAAGAAGTATTTAAAAAATATTATTTAGGCTTTACTGTTATTTGAATTTAATTTTTATGTTGATAATTAGGCTAATCTTTGGAACATGGTAACTGGTAGTTTGGCGACTTTTGGCGACATTTTAGTAAGGCGATAAAAATTATAATAATAATAATAATAATTTTTATTAATTTAATGTATATGTTTATTTATATTT
>KK116919.1:92666-143038 GCA_000611955.2 Stegodyphus mimosarum
TGGAAAATAATAATAACGTCGAACTGACATAGTGTGATTTTATTGTACTGCCAATCTGGCAAACGTTTTTTTCTTAGTTCTCGCCATCAAGGCGTGTGGTAGATAGCAACGTCATCCCGACGTATTACAGCTAAATTAAATTGCCAAACTGGCAAAAATTGTTTTTGTTATCGCCAACCAGGCGTGGAGATAGATGGTAAAATCGTCAAACAGACGTTAGAAAAATTCCATTCAATTGCCTAACTGACAAAAGTTTTATATAGTTATCGCCAATGAGGCATGTAAACAGTGAGTTAAAACGTCAACCCGGCGTAGTATTGTTTTATTTTGTGCCAAACTGGCAAAGTTGTTTAAAAAATTCTTTTCATTTGGTTACAGTAAATTTTGTGTTTGACAAGTTAAATCTTGCCAAAAGTTATATATTTTTAAGATTCAGTTTTAAAAGAAAGTCTGTTAAAGGTAACTTGTTCAACATGTCATTCTTAGCTAGGAGTAGAAAACAGGATTTAAAAGTACTGGCAGAAGAGTTAGGTTTAACCGTGAGACCTGAATTTAAGATTGCTCAGTTGCTTAAATTGATTATTGAAAGTCCCGGTTATGATGAGGAATTTACTCGAGAACTACTGGCTGCAATTAGAGAAGAAAGAGAAAGAAAGGAAGAATGCGAAAGAGTAGAAAGAGAAAAGGAACGCGAAAGAGAAGAAACGGAAAAAGAATGCGAAAGAGAAGAAAGAGAAAGAAAAGAAGAAAGAGAAAAGGAACGCGAAAGAGAAGAAACGGAAAAAGAATGCGAAAGAGAAGAAAGAGAAAGAAAAGAAGAACGCGAAAGAGAAGAAAAAGAAAGAAAAGAGGAACGCGAAAGAGTAGAAAGAGAAAAGGAACGCGAAAGGAAAGAAAGGGAAAAAGAACGCGAAAGAGAAGAGCGAATTAAAGCTTTTGAGCTACAGAAACTTCAATTGGAAGCAATGGTTGCAAGAGCACAGCCGGTAGAAACTACGCAGCTACCTGAGAAGCCTTTAAAAATCAGAATTCACGATGCCATGCCAGGTTTTAACCCTAAAGAAGATGAAATAAGTTTATTTCTGGTGTTATTTGAGCGTCAAGCTAAAATAATGAATATACCCCCTGAAAATCAAGTGACTCAGCTTATTTCGTTGCTGCCTCTTGATATTGTTCAACTTATTGCTAGAGAACCAGAAGAGGATGCGAAAAAGTATGAATATGTAACAACTTTACTGTTACAACGATTTAAATTGAGTGCAGAAAAATTTCGACAACTATTTAATAAACACCAAAAATCTACTGAAAGTACTTGGTATGATTTCTACTATGAATTAAAAAATTATTTAGAAGGATGGCTTAACGGATTAAACATTAAAACCTTTGAACAGCTAAACGATCTCGTGCTGGTTGATCAAATTAAAAAGCGTACTTTTCCTGATTTCAAAGAACATTTTATGGATGAATGGACTACCATTATTTCACCTACTGAGATGGTTAAGAAAATTGAAGATTTCGAAGATGTGAGAAAAACAATAAAACCAAAATTTTCTGTTAATCAAACTGAGAGGATTAACAAAGGATCATTTAAAACATGTTACGAAAATTTTGGAAAAAAATAGAGCATGCACCTCATTTTAAGCATTCTGATAAATGGGATGATTCAAATTACCAGAAAGATCACCGACAAAGAAGTCAGTTCCAAAACAAAAACCAAGAAAATTTATACGACAAAAGATATCGGCCACGTTGTTTCGAGTGTGGGTCATACGAATATTTTCCTCAGTGCCCTCGCTTAAAACCAAATGAAAAGGTAAATTGCGTATCTTCGAGTGATGATTTGTTAGAGACATATCAAGTAACGGTTTAGTTAATGGGTATGACATGCCTATTCTTCGAGATACAGGAGCCACAGTAGATGTTATTTCAGGAAAATACATTGACAATGCAAAAATGACTGGAGAACATGTCTGGGTACAATATCTTTTAAATGACCATTTAGTGTGTCTACCGTTAGCAGAAGTTGAAATTAATTTGAACTTGGTCATATAGAGTCAAAGGCAGCTGTTGTTACAAATGATTCCGGCAGATATGTATTGGGTAACAAAACTGCTCAATTATTCAAAGATAAACCATTCTTTAATTTAGAAAAGGTAAATGCTATTTTGACACGATCTCAAGCAAAAAGATCTCGTGAAGAAGATCAAAGTAGAAAACCCGAAATGGAGAAACTAGAAGAACTGTCAATTATTGAGACTGACGAAGATATTTTACCGAAAGCTGATGAGGAAGACAAGGAAATTAAGAAAGTAATTAATGTTAATTCTAAGAAATTAATTGAACCTCAACATCAAAGCAGAGATCTAGCCTCATTGCTTAGCGAAGCTAAAAATGAAAATTCCAGCAAGACAAATAATTTCAAAGTAAACGGTTTGTTGGTGAAAATGAAAATAGATAAAAATGGAAATGAAAGGGAACTAATTGTTATTCCTGAAAAATATAGGGATAAAATAAAGTCATTGTGTCATGATAGCACATCTGGACATTTAGGCGTCGTCAAAACAAAAGATAGATTAACAAGATACTTTTACTGGCCTAATTGCTATAAAGAAATAGAAGAGTATGTTAAAACTTGTGATCCATGTCAAAGAGTGGGAAAATCTAATGATAAAGCCAAAGCACCTTTGACTTTACTACCAATTATTGCAGAAGTATTTTCTAAAATTAACTTTGACGCATGCGGCCCTTTACCGATAACACCAAATGGCAATAGATATTTGATTACAGCCATTTGTTTAGCTTCAAAATATCCTGATGCTGTACCTGTTTCTAATATTGGCACGACTTCAGTAATTGAAGCCATGTTACAAATATTTAGTAGAGTGGGTTTCCCGAAAGAAATACAAACTGATCAAGGTACTTCTTTCATGAGAAATCTAGCCATTGAATTTGTAGAAAAATTTGGAATAAAAGTAACTAGAAGTTCAATACACTATCCGCAAAGTAACCCTGTCGAAAGATTTCACCGAACAATCAAACGAATTTTTAAAATCTTATGTATTGAAGCAGCCCCTGAGTGGGAGAAGTAAGTTCCCGCGGCTCTATTTGCTTAAGAACAATAACGCCCGAGAGTACGGGATTTACATCTGCAGAATTAGTGTACGGCCGAAATCTTAGAACACCTGTAACATTATTATCTGAACAATTGATGAATCCTGAAGAGGAAGGAAATAATGTTGTTGAATACGTTTTCCAGTTGATAAATCGGTTAAAAAGATGCAAAGAGATACAAATACAGATGCTACAGATAAAATGCTGGAAATGCAAACCAAAAGAAAAGTGTGGTAAGATCGTAAAGCTATCAAAAGAGAATTCTCTGAAGGGGATATAGTCTTAGTTGTATCAACGTGTAAACCAAAAGACTAGCAGTTGAATGGAAAAGTTCTGGAAAGGTTGAGAAGAAATTATCCGAAACTAATTATGTTGTGAGTTTCGAAGGAAAAAAGACCATAATCAAGTCTACCATGTTAACATGTTAAAACCTTATCATAGACGAGCAGAATCGGTTAACCTTATGGTTGCAGAAAATCAATCTGAAACTGATGATATGGAGGAAAATTTCCCAACAATTGACTCTGAACCAACATTTTTCGGTTTTAAGAAATTAAAGAAAACAGGTCCTTAAATGATAAGCTAAATGAACAACAAGTTCAAGAATTGTATGATCTTCTAATGAAATTTTGAAAAATCTTTTCTAATAAGCCTGGAAAAACTCATTTAATAACGCATGATATTCAGCTAACAGAAAACACACCGATCTACTGTAAAAGCATACAGAATTTCTCCAAGACAAACAGATATATTAAAAACAGAAATGCTTCAACATAAAATAATTGAAATAGGATATTCAGATTACACTTCTCCTATGATTTTAGTGGAAGTAGCAGGAAGAGATTCTAGACCTCGTATCGACTATAGAAAATTGAATAAGTTGACTAAAACACAATTCTTCCCCTTGCCTAATATCGAACAACGAGTAGAAACTGTAGCAGGCGCTAAATATATAACTCTTTTGGATTTAAGGGATACAGGCAAATACCATTAACTCCTAATGCCCAAAGATTAGCCACTTTCGTTACAAGTTTTGGCACATTTAGACCCCTACGGATGCCTTTCGGGCTTAAAAATGCACCATATTCATTTAGCAAAATGATGGCCGAAATCCTTCACGGCTGCGAAGACTTTGATGTTCCATATTTAGATGACGTGGCAATCTTTTCAAACACCTGGGAAGAACATCTAAGTCATTTGAAAGACGTTTTAACAAAAATAAATTACGCTGGGTTAACCAATTACGTTGGTTCTCTCTCTCGAAGTCCGTAAAATATAAATTTGCTCAAGATAGAGTAAAATATCTAGGACATATTGTAGGTCGTGGCATAAGAATGCCAAGTGAAGTCAAGGTAAAAGCTATTCTCGATTTTCCCGTGCCATCCACAAAAAGTCAAATAAGAGCATTTTTAGGATTAGCGGGATATTATAATCATTACATTCCCATGTTCTCATCTATAGCAGCACCTTTAACCGAAACTTTGAAAGGAAATTTAAAGAAAGGGAAAATAAACTGGACAGAAGAGTGCACAAAAGCATTTGAAGAGCTAAGAAAAACTGTCTCAAAGGCCTATACTACATGCACCTGATTTCAATAAGGAGTTTATTTTGCAAACTGACGCTTCAAACTCTGGTATTAGTGTCATTTTAGCTCAGAAAGATGAACAAGATAATGAACATCCAGTAATATAACCTCAGTAAAAAGTTTACAGAAACTGAAAAAAGGACTCAACTACAGAAAAGGAATGCGCCTCTGTAATATTCGCTGTAAAGAAACTGCAATGTTATCTAGACGAGCATATTAAATTCCTCATCATGACCGATCATAATCCCTTAGTTTGGCTCAAAAATAATGTGAGTCTAAATCCGCGACTTATGAGATGGGCACTGGTATTACAACCCTACAATTACACTGTCGTTCATCGAGGTAGTACAACCCATCAAAATGTAGACGCATTAAGTCGTACTCCCTGGCCTGATTAAAGATTTTTTTTTCATTTAGATAAAAAATTGTTTTTGTTCCTTCCTCTCCTTCTGACTCTATTATTATGTTATATGTTGTATTTCAATTATATTTGTGTTGATATTAAGTTGTTTTGAAAAAAAATAGTAAACTTTAATTTGTAAAAATATCAATTAAAGTTTACCTGGAGGGGGGAGTGGCTGTAATATTTTTTTATTTAACAACTGATTATATTTTAACAATAACATTTTATAATTTTTATTCTTTAAACTTGATACTGGAGTGGCAACGCCATATTTGTTTCGTGCAACCGTTGCTGAGCAACTAGAGAAATGTTTTAAAAAGATTATTAGTTCTGAAAGTTTTACGAGTAGTTGATGTATTAAAAATTGATAAAGGAAGAAACTGGAATGTAAAAGCTGGAGTGTAAGATTGTAACATTTAGAAATTGTATTTAAATTATTTATCTTCGTGAATTGAGAATAAAGTTTATGATTTACCAAGAAGTTCATCTGTTATTTCGATAAAAACTGCCAAATACGTTACAGTCTAATCAGTTCCTACTCGGAACTTTACACAAAGCCTCCACTCGGGCTTGAACTTAAAATAATAATAATTTAAACTAAACTAGCTTAACTAAGCTAGTTGAAAGGTATAGCCGAAGCTATCAGAGATCTAACTAGTTGGCCCTTAAGTATTAATTAAATCGGCGAAGCCAAGCAAGGGCCTAAGGTATGACCGAGCGTAGCAATAACTAAGAAAGAGGTAGCCAAAAGACAAATGCGCGATAGTTAGGGAATCAGACTCTCTCTCTCTCTCGAAGTCGGTGAAGTATCAACTTAAACAGTATTTTTCTCATTTGCATTAAGTACGTTTCTGAAATTACATTCTGGCAGGAAACTGTAAGCTGAAATTAGAATAAGATAGGAAAGTTACAAAACTTAAAATGACTGTTAATAAACTTAGGATAAACCTTACATCTTTCCCCACCAGAATTTAACTACTCGAAGAATAAGGTCTCAAAACGACCTTGTTTAAGAGTGTAAATTCTAGGCAAGAAGTCTTTAATATCAAAATTTTAAACTTCTAGAAATTGTGCTTTCTTGAATGAATTCCATCATTAAAACTTTTCCTGTTTAGAGCCAACTTTACACAAATATCTAAAGTTAGATTAAAACTAAGAAAAATACAGATTCACAATTTGAATAGCTTTTACAAACATCTACTTCATCTTTTCTTTCAATCAGACGTCAGTATTCACTTTCCAGTCCCCTGGAAGGAAAAAGTATTAGTTCTATTCATAACAATTTCCATGTGTTATTACTACTGTTTCTTGAAATTATTTGGATAGTTACAAATACATTCTCGCAAACTTGGGAATTCAATTTCTTGCTTTCAACGGTATTTAGCAACTTTAAACAAATGACATAAATCGAACTTTCCATACAAAATAGAAAACAAGGAAAATTTTCACTTATCTTTTTGCCTTCTATACTCGTGCATTCTCTTGGCGCAGAACTCTTGAAATGTTAGAGATTCCAAACTTCGGACTCTAGTCGTCTCGGCGGCTGGTATTCGCTTCTAAACATTCTTTTCTTTTCATTCCTTGGGCGTTGAAACGGGGAGCTTTCCTTGTCGGTTGAGGATTTTGGAACTCCAGTTTCCTTTGGTTTGTAGCTTGCCGACCTTGTTTATGAATCTTTAAAAACCCTCTTAGTTCTTCTGGGTTCGTGAAAAGGAATAGACCTCGCGTCATCGGGGTGCTTTCTTTTCATAGCTTTCGGCTGGCATATTCTTGTAGTATCTTCTTGTCGCTTGGGTTCTGTAGTTTGCCGTTTTCTTTGCTTATCTTACAAGAGCCTTTTCCGCTATCCCATAGGCGCTGGCTTCTGTTGAAGGGGAACTTTTATCTGTTTAGTACTCCTCGTTCTAGCGGAGCTTGAATCTTGTTGAAGTTGCGTTCTTTTCGCTGTTGTTTCTTCAATGTTATCGGCCTTTCTTTTCGTTGCTGGGGATCCTTGCTAGGCGACGGTGAAATTAATATTCTTAGCACTGTTTCAGGAGCCTGCAATAGATCTTTTAAAACTAGAAAATCCGTACGACTGTAGTACGGTTTCAGCTGGTCCAAGTTAGAAATTGTTTGCAAATTTGGCTACCCTAATTTCGGGTGCATATGACAGAGAATGTTTTAATTTTAACATTTTTTGTCCTACATCGTGTCTCTTTCTATCGTAATAGATTTTCTGTTTCGACCTTGCCGCATCAAAATTTTTGATGGCCTCATTAATTATTTTCTGGATATTATTCAATTGAAACTCTTCCTGTCTTTGTTGAACGAAAAATAGCTTATCCAGTGGCGTTAAAATGTTTTTCCTATCAGTAATTCTGCATGGGTTTTTTTGTGTGGTGTCATGTTGTGCTGTTCTTAAGGCAAAGCCTAATTCATTGACGCAGTGTCGCAACGGTCATGATAATTCTTAACATATCCCCAAATAATTTTAACTGTGTTTTTATTTACGCGTTTCGCAATATTTGATTGCGGTCTATAAGGTACTATTTTTAGATGGCGTATGCCAAGGCCTGTGCGCAGGTTTTCAAATAAATTGCTTACGAATTGCCTACCATTACCTGATATTACTTTTACTAGGGCTCCATATTTTAAAATATATTTATTTAGAAACGAATCTGCTACTATTTTGGCTGAAGGCTGTTTAAGAGGAATTATTTCTACACATTTTGAGAAATGATCCACGATGGTTAACAAGTATCTGTTTTTATTAATCTTTGTTCTAGGGTAGGGACCAAGCAAATCAATGCCAACCAATTCATTTCGGAAAGTGGTTTTTTTGCTATTTAAGTACCCAGCCGGGTTGTAATTAACGTCGTTAATTAATTAACACGAGTGACATGACCTGACATACGCCGTCACAACTTTGTATAACTGCGGACAATACACCGCTTCGCGGACCCTTTGCAGGGTTTTCCTAACAAAAAGATGGGCTCCTAATTTCGAGTCATAGAGCTCCTCTAGAATGCTTAAGCGTAGACTCATTGGGACTACCGGCCGCAATTCTTGATTATCGTTGGTTGTTTTCGTATAAAACAGCCATTTATCAATAATTTCATAATGGGCCGCCCTATTGTGAATAGCCGTTAAATCTACATGTTCAAAATTTTCGGGCTAAAGGTAAGAGTAAATATCTTTAAATTATGGGTCCGTTTTTAACTCGGCGATTATTGTTTCCCGGGATTCAATTATTTTCGCAGTCAGCATGGTACATTTAATTGTGTTTCCATCTTCTTCGAAAGATCTTAATCCTCGAAAGGGCATCTGCAACTACATTTTCTTTCCCCGGCGTGTGTTCTATAATTAAGATAAACTCACGCAGTTTTAGTGTTCAACGTATGAACCGAGGCGAAAGATTTTTTTCCGGAGTGTAGGCGACTAACTGCCGTGTGATCTGAATACACAGTTATTGGGGCACTCCCAAACAAAAACCCGAAATTTTTGCACCGATAGTAGGACCGCGAGACTTTACCGCTCAGTTGCAGTATAACTTCACTGAGTTTGATTAAGCGCCTTTCTAAAAAAAGCTATCGGTTGCTCATTTTGAGAAAGAACTGCGCCAACTGCGTAGTCTGATGCGTCTGCTGCAATCTCTAAATATTGATCTCCTTCCGAAAATTTAAGAAGAGGGGCATTTAATTAAGGCGTGTTTCAATTCTTCAAACGCCGTGTTCGCCTCCGCTGTCCATGTGAACCTAGTCTTTTTTTTGTTTTACCACTAACAAAGGTTCAACTATCTCTGCGAAATCTTTAATGAACACTCTATAATAGGAACACATCCTCAGGAAGGACGATAACTTCTTAGCCGTATTTAGCGGTGGACCACTTTTGATCGCTAAAATTTTCGAATTTTCAGTTTCAATACCGTTTTTCGAGATTTTATAGCCGAGGTACCTCAATTCCTTGGCGGCAAACTTGAACTTTTTAGGATTAACTTTGAGGCCCGCTTCATGTAATAATGTAAACACTTCCTCTAAATGTTTAATGTGTTCTTCTAGGGTTTCGTTTGTTACAATAATATCATCGAGATCAATGACATTACTTTTTCCCAAAACTGGCCTTAAAACAATATCCATAACTTTTTGAAATGTCGCCGGAGCTGCGCTTAAGCCAAAAGGCATCCTCAAAAAGGCATACACGCCTGACTTTGTGATAAACGCTGTGTTTTCGGCATCCTCGGGTTTTACTGCAACTTGAAAATAGTCTGACGTCAGGTCTAAGGTTGTCATATATTTAGTTGACCGAATTTTTCTTATATCGGGAGGGGATATGTGGGATATTTCGTTATGCTATTTAATTTTCGGTAATAAATAGCGAATCTCCATGCGTTCGAATCTGCTGGTGGCAGTCCATTCTTCTTTCCACATAAAACTACAGGACTAGCATAGGGGCTGGTACTTGGCGTATTTATTTTATCCTCGAGCATTTTCTTAATGTATTGCTCGAGAATATCTTCCTTCACACGGTCACACCTGTACGGCTTAGACCGAACTGGGGGCTCATTATCAGTGTCAAAACTCTGAGATACAATCTAGCAGAAGCCAGCCTTTTCGTTAAATACACTGCTGGCCACACAAATTGCAACACCAAGAAAGACAAGAGGTATAACAACAAAATTTATTTAATAGATAACATGTTGACCAAGTATCAAATAATTAAATTTATAGACTTCTGTGAAGCGTGCTTCCTTCCAGAATCAGTAGCCAGAGTAACCGCCATTGGCCAGAACAGTAGCCAGAGTAACCGCCACTGGAACATGCCTCGATATTGATTCAAAGAGACTTTGAATATGTTCTTGGGGTACAGCAGACCAAGCAGCTTCCACACGTTGCCAAAGTTGATCTGGTGTGGCAGCTTGGGATGTAATCTGGGTCAATCGTTTAGCAACAATGGACCACATGTTTTCTATCGACGAAAGAGTATAGTATATTTTTTCATAATTAAAAGGAAAAGACAATGATCATGCAGTCAAGTTAAATAAACTTAAATCAGAAGAAAAAAGAAAAGAAATTTAAAGAGGAATGAAAGAAAGAAATTGAAATCATATAGTCAAGCTTGACACATATCTGTAAGTGCTTTTATAAAAACTATCGCCTTCCCCTCAGCTTTTGAAAGTTTTTGCAGCTTTCAGAGATGTTAAAAACACCCGCTTTAATCCTAGATTTATCTCCAGTATAAAAATGGATACAATCTTTACATTTGTGCTTTTAAACTGTGTGTATAAAATAGGAAGATGTTTTGTAATTTATAAAGTAAAAAAGTCCATACTAAAATTGTTAAGTTCAACTGTAGTAATTTTGAATTTGTGAATATTCACAAAGAAGTCATTTCCGCCCAGAAAGAAAAGCTCCATATCTTTGTCAGAAAAAATATGTATCCAGTACACTCTTTACAATTTAAATTTAAATAAAAATTATTGATTAATTGAATTAAATAAGAACAATTTTATTGTGTAGAATTGTTAATGTTAATATCAGAGAATTAATTTTTTATTACATTATTGTTTAAACTCACTTTTTTCCCGTTTGAATTCGATAAAGGTCTTATTACCTAGCGGAAAAATTTGCGTTAACTAAAAGGCGGGTTTTTTCGTTTACCACGAAGCGACCACTTTGGGGTCAGAGGCTTTTTCCTCCCCTTACGAGAAATTGCGGCTTTCTTCTGAAATGAATAGTTTCCGTTTTGCTTGTTACCAAACGGATGTCGCAACTTGACAGAATTAGGGTTGAAAACTTTCCATAAAACTTTGCGTGCAAAATTGTATGTCACATTAAAAAGCGGAAGTGAATTTCTACGAAATTTGGAGATTAATTATTGCCCTTGTTCTAGTTGGTTAGAGAGAGTTCAAGTTTTTGTTGGATTGGATAGATGTAATTTTATAGATATTTTGAGCCAATAGTGATTTTAGAGGCAGTCCGCATTTTGAGAGTTACCGAGATTTTTAAAGTTGTTACTCGAGAGGCAGGTGTAGAATTTTAGCCGCTTTTACACATCATTGAAAATTGCAAATAGAAGAGAGGCTTGAGCTTAAAGTTTCGGACCGTAGGCCGGCGGCCTTTGGGACCGATCGCGGTCTGCGATTCCAGGTTTCCGGCGACTAAAGAATTGTTGTCGCGCTTCTTCTTAGCCGTCTCAGCCACGAATAAAAAGTCACATAATGATTTACTTAGAGTGTTAGCGTTCTCGTAGCTCATACGATGAGTTCCTGTCATTTTGGAAACAGTGCTTACTACCCACTGAGATTTTTAGCTTGAAATTTCGGATTCTTTTTTGGTGGCTTAAAGAGTTGAGGAAATTTCTTGTTTGCTCGAAACGCCAAAAAAGATAGCAATGTTCTGTTTGACGATTTTTCAAAATAAAGGCGATGAAATGATTAATGATCGATGATCTTAAGATGTTCATAAAGTTTATTTCGAAACTTTGTGAACATCTTAAGGACGATCATTTGGAATTTTGTGAACATCTTAAGGATGATCATTTCTTCGGTACTCTGGAAGACTGTGAATTTGGGCCTGAGACATGTGCAAATTTCCATTGAGAGAAAAGCTCTGGACATCACCAGCTAGGATACCACTAAAGAAAGGAAAGAACAATAATTTCTCTTACCGTTTTACCTCATTAATCTTGAGGAATGAATGATCAGCCTAAGCGTATCAGTTTTCTAGGACCCTATTTATGTAGATTTTAAAACCACAGTTTTGAACGGGCGAGATCCTTCAATCTCGTTTATGGGCTATTGTGTTCTGAAATTTTGTGAGTGATGTATTTTCATTTAATTTTTCTTTAATAATTAATTATTAGCATTTTGGAATGTTCGTTTCTAAAGCATGAGCAGTCATTTTAATCTCAGGTGAAAATCTGCGTTGCTGGTTACTTAATTAATAACTGAGAAGGTGAATTTTAAAATCTCTAATTGATATAATTTAAATTAACTATTTAGTTGAGGGAAAATCTTAATGTTTCATAATAGAAAGTATCACTGATTTAAAGTAGTATTTGAGTATTATATTAAGAAATTTAATTAATTACTAAATGTTTTGTTCAGTATAATGATACATTTATGGTAATCCCGCGAACGGGCTGGCTGCATGGGCGTTTTCGTGGTTTTCCCCATGTGTAACGTGTATACGAGCCAGTTTCCCTTAGAAAGTCCTCCACGAAGGCATCCCTCCCCTTAGGCAGATAGCCCTCGTGTGCTTTGCCATAATTGAATAACCTAACCTAACCCATTTATGGTAAAGAATATTGCTAATAATTTGGTCATGATTTTGAATGTCAAATGTAAAATTGTCAGTAAGTTTTAGATAATGTTGTAGGGGTAGTCTAGCCAGCTATCTAAAATTATAATATTCTGGAAAATTTAATAAATGCTTTTATTGATTTATTATTGTATGTTTTATCTGAGTTTTTATCCGAAGGTCTACTATAGGTCACCCATGTGATCCTTACGAAAAATATGGTTATTTCTTTTTCAGTTCGAACATGGGTAACTTAGCGGGTAGTAGGGAAATTAATTTGAAGTGTGTTGTAACTATACGATCAGATTGTTATTTTGAATGAACTGGTGCTTTAACTTAGAGTGGCTTAGTTTTACATGTGGGATTTATCCTTCTCGGGTGTTTTGAGGTGTTCTGTGCTGTATTCAAATGGAAAGGTTTGGTGGCTAGAGTTGTATTGAAATTTATTCGTTTTCAGGAAAGTCTGTGGATTTAGTTTTATTTTAGTGAGATATAGCATTTTGAGGAATGTGATACTGAAATGCCTTTTCACATTTTACATTTTGTTTGGATAAATAATCATTTTGATTTTTGTTACACCAAAACACCAGGGAGGATACTTCTTTTCATTATTGACTTAAAGAGTTTAAGATTTAAAATGATATCATTTATTTTACTAGGTTGGTAATTTAGGTAATTTACTCCAACTTAAAGTCTTAGTTTTACAATGATTAGTCTCTAGAGACCCAGATATTTTCTGAGGTTTTGTCACCAGAAAGAGAGAAGAAGGTTAAATCGGTTAGGAGTTTTAAAAGATCAATACTCTTAACAACTTTTTATTTAATATTTATATATCAAAATAAGAGCAAAACCAGTTCAGCACTTGCTTCAGTTCGATTAAAAATCTTTGTAATGTCCAGGTAGCCTCTATTTCGTTTCTTAATCACATTAAGAATCTATAATACCGCATTCTCTGAACTAAACCGGATATTCATCCGGGCAACAATCTGGTCTTCGAGAAAGGGATGAATAATGGCAATTAATTAAGAAACTTTCATTATCATAATTCTTCGAAAGGAAAGAACATCAACTGCGTCATAATATATTATATTAATAGAGGTAGGTATTTGCTTCATATAATTTCCATAAATACAGTTGAACTCCACTATAATGAACCCGCTTATAACGAACTCCCGAACGAACAGATATATAACGAACAGATTTATAACATGCTTAATATGAAAACAAATGCAAGACATAAGATATTCTTCATAAATATTATTCGGTCTTTGTGTTGCATTCATACATATCTCGGGAGAAATTAATGTGTCCTAACTGCACATTTAATTAATCACATGAGTGAAGAAATTATCTTCCTTTTCCATATTTTCTAGAACAGAAAAACTCTCCCATATTTTTTAACAAACTCTGCTCATTCTGTTTCTGCGTCAAAAATTCATCCGTATGACGAGTTCTAAACGTGAAGCTTCTGCATTGAAAATCAGGCAAACATTATTCGAAAAATACAAAAGATGGATGCAACCAGTTGTTATCTGTCGGAAATGTATCCAAATCAGCAATTGGAACCGTACGAAAAATCGGATCCCTATGATTTCTGTTTATGGAAAAAATTTGGATAAAGCAAAAAGTTGTGAAACGCTGAGCTTAGGGATGTTGAAGAAGTATTGCTGAAATAGTTCACCATTTGCAAAAAGTAGTAATTTGCCAATATCTGAATAAATGCTTCGGGAAAGGGCCAATGATTTACTTGAAAGGGCTGGAAAACAAAGAATAACAGATTTATAAACTGTGCTTAAATAATAAATGCAGTTAAATCTTATTACGATTTTTTTTGCAATTAGATTTTTTATTCATATCCTTTGTTAAATGTGACAACATTAATCATTTTTCCTTTTGTTCCTCATTCAGTTTTTACACACTTATTTATGAGATAATTTTTTTTTCTATCGGACAGGATACAACGAACAAAACTTCCGGTACCCTGAAATTCATTATAGCGCGGATTACACTGTAATTGGATTGGCACAAAATTAGTTGCCACAAAATTCTAAATAGTAGATTAGACCAGGTGTCAGAACAGTATTAAAAATGTGCTGTAAGAGCACCGTAATTCTACTCTTAAAAAGACTGGGTTTTCTACGTATACACTATCAGACCTGTATGGTCATATATGATTTGAATTTTTGAAGAGATAGCTGGGCACTTCAGCGAAAAAAAGCTGATATCCGCTACTATTCATTGTAACTTCACTGTCGCTTATACACATTTAACTGGATTGTTGTGGGTGATCAGATAAGTATAACATGAGTAATATAGATGTTATGAAAAATCCTAGTGTATGAAATTATATTTTTATATTAGTAGAAAATATTTCTTGAATATATATTAGTTTCATTTAAAATTTCATCATATGGTTCATTCAAGAAAATAAGATAAAAAGTAATGAAAGCTCAATAAAACAAAATACAGAATAAAAATAAAAAAAACCTAATTGCCTAAGCTAATAATAACTAAGTAAAATTGCCTAATGACTAAATTAGATCTTGCAGATACTGAAGAACAATACGTAGCTTGTTGAAAAATGAGAAACTAGTGAATAACGTTAACACTAAATATATTAGATCAATCTGAAAAACAATACGAAGCAATGAAAACTGATTATGAACATATGTTTTCTCGCATGTTCAAAGATCATTTGCTATGTTTCTAAACTTTCTGCTTTTACTTCAAATGTTTCTAACAATTACTAAAAGAATTCAATTAAGTTAATCAACTAAAGTCAAATTTAAGCCATAATAAGTGAAACTTTAGTTCCGAAATAGCTTCAAAAAGTTGAAACATTTTAAACACAAGTCTAATGCAAAATATGGTGCAAAGAATAACAGAAATTAACTGAAGTATAGTTAAGGTTGAATGAAGAACCACGCAGATAATTAGTATATGTAAAATTTATACATAATATGTAAAAATATAACATAGAAATATCGAAAAGGAAGTTTTAAGATATAAATAATGAAAACAAAAATATACTTTTTAATACATGTGAGTAAATAAGCGCGTTTGATAAGCACACTTATATGAAACTTTGTGCAGTCCTGTGTATGTTTATGCGGGTTATTGCATGCGTTTCATTGTAGCTTTATTTTTCAATTCAGGATATTATTCCAGAACTTTATTTTATGAGCTATGAGAAAAGAAAGGACATAATTTTTATAAAAGGTTTCATTCTTGAAATTTATCGAGCCACAAATAATAAAACTTCATGGTAAACCTAAAAGAGAGAAGAAAACTTAGGGATAATGAGCCATTCTAGATTATTTCTTCAAATTTTCTATATATAATTAGATTAAATATGGTTTTAATATTATAACACATATGTAGGGAATCAGGATATCGAATTTTATATTTATTAAAAAAACAGACAGCGGTTACAAAAAAGTTGGTTATTTCGGAAATATACAAATTTACATTTACATTAGAAATTTTAATAAAAATAGTTTAATTTATATACCATAGAATTTTTTTAAAATTGAATATTAAAATAATAATTTCTTAGTTTCATAAAGAGAAATATCATAGTGAAATAAGATTCATATATATCAATGAAGCTCTTGGTTAAAAATATAACATGGTAGAATCGCGTCTCTTTGGTATCGTGTTCAAAACCTGAATAATTTTGGGGGGGGGGGGAATCAGTTACCTAAAATAGAGAATATGAGATGATAATCTGAAATCCGCAGTCACATTCTGCTGCCATCCAAGATAAAGAAATATACAGGATGAAAACGTTTTCGGAAGCTTTTCAAACAGACTTTGACTTTTCTTCGGGTCTATGCAATGGCATCAAAATTAAGAACAAGCATTCAAATTGCATAATTTCTAAAAAAGGGCTTTGGTAAATTTGAATGAAATTTATCATGCAAATACTTTTCCACCTGGAGGGATTAATACAGTAAAACAAAATAAAATGCTAAAAACTATTTACATTGTAAACAAGATCTAACATGCAGGTTTCTCATTTATTTATATAGATAGAGATGCAAAGTAATAACGATATTAACGATCAGATTCCGAGGTGAATACAACTATGTGACAGACTTTCTATGAAACCAAAAAGATAATAATAAAAATATTCTTTTGTACCTTAAGACTATTTCTATTGCAATTCCAGAGAGAAACCAGAGAACTAATCATTTGGAAAAGTCTTAGATTCTCTTAGCAAGTTACTACAACGGGGTCTTAAAGTTAGTCTCAGAGCTGAGGCACAGGAATCAATAAACGGAAAAACCTTGACACAAGTAAGGTATTCTACATGCGCAAAGAATTGGCAAATGAATCAGATGAAAAATATCTCTTGCTTTTCTATAGACTTTTCTTCATTCAAATAATGATCCAGGTTCCTGAAAATTGTCTAACAAGCTCTTACACAGCTAGGAAATAACTCCAAAACAGAAACACATATACGTATAATTAAATTTGTTTCTGAAACAAATAAAGTTTAATGACATAGTTAGAAGTTATTGAATGCAAATCTCTAGAGATTATCTTTTTTTTCTGTGTATAAAGGAATTCTAAGAAACAAAAACCTTCTCCAAAAAGAAAACATCAATTCTCTACACAGCAGCTTTCAAAACAAACGATAATATATAAGAACATTTGATTTCAGTATGAATGTAATTTTTCAGTTTATTTTCACTTCATTCAAAATGGCATTTTCATTTCTATTCGAAATGGCACACACGATAAAGGTGAAATTACTAGACTGTTTAACATTCTGGATTGATGTAAATACTGTTTATTTTATACCTTTCCTATTTAATTAATGAATTTCGCATCATTTCGTGCGACATCAATAGTAACTAATTAATTAAATGTTCATTAAACATCACTTTCTTCGTATTTATGCCTCATAAAATTCAGCATCAAAAACACAAAATATTTAAAAACAGCATACCTTTAGAATTCTTGATAAAGAGGGTTCTGCTATACACTTTTCTTATTCTCTATATTATTTCTCTAAAAATAATACATGGGACAACATTTCATTTCAACATACCTTTTATCTGAAAAGTTTTGCTGACATAAAAGTGATACGGAGAAAAAAGTAAGATGGAGATTAATAACACTCGGGTTTCAAAAAAAATTTTTTTTGGCGACTTACAAGGCGATTGCATCCTCTAAAAGCTAAGGACAGATTTTGTCAATTTATAAGGCGACTGCACCCTCTAAAATAAGGACTCCTAAAATCAAAGAATCTAACGCCCAAATTGCATGCTGTGCGGTTATCAAACCCTGCAAACAATATAGTACTCAGAGGGAGAAAATCATGTCATCAAGAATTGCACCTTTATTAGCAAGATATAATACTCCTGCATTAATAACGTCGTTCGATATAATAATGGTTCGGTTATTATTTATACATTGGCTTTCGTACCTTGGCTCAGAACAGACCATTAGCAGCAAAACGTAATTCTCCAATCGAAGTCTTTCGTCATTATAATCCACCACCGAAGATGAATCTCTAGATAATATGACGCGACCTCTATAGTTGAGCAGTTTGTAAGTGAATCTTAGTCTGCGTAAATTTAAAAGTTACCCAAAGCAAAAAGTAACCTTTTGCAAGAATAATATACCCTAAAAACTTACATTCAGAAATGCTTTAAAAGGGCAGTTTTATAAAGCACACATATGTATGCCATATGCACATTAAGTAAATAAAGTGTATGCAAAATATGCATGGACAAATTTTAATTTGTACCTTCTTGTTACATAGCTTACATTTTTCGTTTGTTAGAAATGCTACAGATTTTATATCTTTTCTATTTAACTAAATTAATATCTCAGCATTTTGTACGGCAGTAATAGTAATTGTTTAATTAAAGATTCGTCAGTTTTTTCTTTCTGTGTTTTCCTACTTAAATCTGCATCTTATAGAGGATCTACTGGATCTGCCATTTAATTTGTATTTTTTTAAATGTGTCTTCCGAAGATGGTTAACTCTCTAACTTGAACTTTTGTTTCAAGATTTTCTTCAAATGCTTTTAGATTGTGCCTTGCTGATATATAATTTACCACGCTTGTTTGTAATATATTCTATTTATTTTATCCTTTTTTAGCGGATATACTTACGCATAAGGGAATCCAAATATGACAGGGATTGGTGCTATTACAAATCATTATCCATGCGTAGAGATGCATGTTCTGGGATGATTACATACCCTATCTCCTCATAAAGACCTTACTTCTCCCGCAAATTATAACTTGCTCATAAAGTCTGGCAATCAACACAACGATAAGCGAACAACAGCTGCCTTGGAGTGTGTACCAATCAGATGCGATAAAATTTCTTGTTCAAGAAAACGTCTAGACACGTGAAATTTATTAGAAACTATATGGACAATGTGAAGAAAAGAGTCTTTCTAACGCCCAGTCACGTAGAATTCAGTAAAGACTCAATGCACAATCTGGGGAAGAGTGTCTCTCTAGGACTCATGCGTTTGAATGGTGTAACTACTTCACTGCGAAACGAGCGCGTGGAGAACATCGTTCACTCCGAAAAACACTGATATTGTGAATGTGATATTCGTGAGAAGAGGCGCGTCACTATCAAAGAACTAGCGTCGATGCTTTCAGTGTTAGTAAAAACATCGTGAAACAACCTTTGCATTATGACTATGTGTTATGCCTGGTGGATTCCATGCACTTTGGCAGACGAGATCAAAATGATGCGCATGCAAACCACCAGTTCTTTAATATAGCGGTTTGAAGATAAAAAGGTGGCATTCTGAAAATCCATACTAAATGCAATGAAATGTTGGTTCACTACTTCTATACGGAGTCTCAGGTTTAACGTCCTCTTGGAAGGCATGCAGTTTGTGGATGACAATACCATGAGTGTTCCGGAGTAGATTCACAGTCAACTGAAAATGTTGCATGAAATGAGCATTAAGAAGCATCCAGAACGCTGGCAAAAATGAATCGACTCTGGATGGGAGTATGATAAAGGGAGGCATGTTCAACTCTTTAATTGGCAATAAAGGTTTTGGTAAAAAAATTCAGTCCTCGTCATAGTTAAACAGCCTTATACATCTAAGATCATTTACGTTTTTTTGGTAGTGAGTTTTGCAGTTTGTGTTATTTTTGTTACCTATATGTAATTAATTATTTGATCAAAATGTTTAAAAGTACCTTTTAATGATCACAGTTATATACATATAAAATGTTTCTTATTCCTCTGTAAATAAACGACTTTTTCTACTGAGAATGAAATTTTAGTATAATGTTGGCGGATCTATAAGCCGGGTTAATTCTAGTTCCACCTTCTCCATAGTGAAGAAAAAGCACTATACATTTCTTTTAGAATTTCCATTGATTTGAGATAATTTATATAATTTAAAACCAAGGAAACATTAATGAAATGAACAAAAAATCTGCTTTTGTCTTAAATTTCAAGGATAAAGCGATAACAGCAAAACTTTTAATAAGAATTATAGTGAAAGCCTTGACAACTGTTTGGATATTTCTTGAAATTGTATTATAGACCAGTTAGAACCTTAGATTCAAGGCCAAAAGGGAAGTGAGAACAGTGATAAAGGAGAAAGAAGGACAAGAGAAGAAAGTTCAAGGAGCAAAAAATGATGGATGGTACCGAAGACATGTATAAATTTATTCTGAAAAATAAATAAATGAATTTACAGCAAATTTCTGAGAATTAAATAATTTAGACGCATCTTCGAGACCCAATCAGTCTAGGACTGCCAATTCCCTTTTACTGTAACATTAAATTCGCAAAGAAATATGTTGAGCCTTAGCTGTAGTACGTGTAAAACGACTAGTTATCTTAATTAATATGCAGCTGGGTTAGCTTCTGTCAACAGCATGGGACTTCGGGAAATAAATTTTAAAATTTTTATAAGAAAATAACTAATTTGTTTTCAAGCTATTCAATATATAATTTCAGACTGCTGGCTGAACGCGTAACTGGATAACGTCGACTAGAGAAAGGTTAGGTTAAGTTATTCAATTATGGCAAAGCACACGAGGGCTATCTGCCTAAGGGAAGGAATGCCTTCTTGGAGGACTTTCTAAGCGAAACTGGCTCGTATACACGTTACACATGGGGAAAAACAACGAAAACGCCCATGCAGCCAGCCCGTTCGTGGGATTCGAACCTCGGACCGAACTACCAGTGTTCAGCGTCTTTACCGCTTGGCCGCTGGTGGGCCCCGACTAGAGAAAGGAATTATAAAACAAATATTTTGGATAACTTTAAAATCAGTACTTTGTGGAATGTGAGTAATAATAATAAATTTATTAACCTTTATAATAAATAATCTTTTTACCAAGGAGAAAAATAATCATAAGCAGTGGAATTTAACAACAGTTTTTGAAAAATGGAAGACTTTAGTTACATAATTTTATATGTGAAAGGTTATGTAATGCAAGAACAAAACAATTCAAGACTATACTTAGACAATCTAAAACAAGTACTTCTTTAAGCAGGAAAATCCTCCTTCTATTTTCTTTAAAGAGTTTGTAACTCGGAAAATGTTTTCTCTAAGGAAAGTTAGAGATTACTTTACAAACTAACGAGGTTACGGCTGATCCCCGAAACCAATTATTTGAGTCTTTCAGCAGTTTTAGGAGTTAGAAATAAGAAGTAAGCTAACTATTTGATAAAGGGTTTCCAAATAGCTCTGAAAGACTCATAAAAAGAGTTTTTTAATGAAAAAATCCTTTTATCAAAATATAGAGATTCAAAAAAACGTTACACTGAATTCTGTTAAATTCGCGTTATTTTGATGCTTTACAAATATTGAAGAAGATAATTAATGCATATTATATGAAGTAACAGAAAATAATGATCTAATAATATTTAAACTTTAAAATGAACCTTATATTAGTAATGAGCTTCAAACTCTGTCTTTTTGCTTTCAGCACACCTGTTTAAGGCTCAAGACAGAAGTACTGAGCTACCAAAGCTTTCAATATTCCTTTGGATAACTTCTAATTGACATGGTAATGGAAATACGTTTTCCTTTGATCTTTAGTTTGAGTGGATTGGTTATAATTTGACTGGTTGATTTTTCATGTAGGATCTGTTGTACACAGTAATATACAACGTTAACTGAGCTCTAGTTGGTCTATAATACTATATGATAAAGTTGCCTGTGTGTATATGCACTGCAGAGAGCACAGAGATGTAGGACCAAACTATGAAATATGGAGCATAAGTTGTCAGACGAGACTTATGTCTCTAATTTGCATCGATTAAATTTCGATGTAGCTATTTTGCTATTCAATATATTGAATCGATTTTTCATAGATATCTCGTTCATATCCTGACTTCCACCCAAAATATTAATCTCACAGTTTTGCGCTTTGCATCATTAGAAAGAGCGAGAAAAGTCTAATAGATCTGTAGTAGAAACTCCAACAGAAAACTACGAACTTTGGACAATTTCTCAGGCTCAGTTTGTCAACCATTCCACATCTGTTGCATTAAAATTTCAACATCTTAAAATATGTGCCTTTTATAGAACTCTGAAATTTTAAAAGTTATGAAACATAGTCCTTGACATCTTTAAAAACAAAAAATGATTACAAAAAACTAACCTGAGCGATTTTTTTACATTGTTTTTCCTATGTTTCGTAATGATTTTGCCTCTTCTCTTACTTCATATGAACAAACTATTTGAACGAAACTTCACTATTTTTTTGTTTTAAACTAATTTGCATGAACATTTTGCATGTTTACTCGCTTGAGAATTAAATTAATAATAGCGGAATTTGTATGTTTGCAGCATCGTAGAGAACTGAAAAACTTTTTAAATAAAGTTTGTTTGGATTCTCCAATCTAATTCACCAGTACTTGGCGATTTCCCAAACTTGATCGATTGATTTCGTTAATTGTACCGAATAATAGTTTCAGATCCTTACAACAAAAATTCAAGGTCTTGTACCATCTGGAATGTTTCACAGATAGCGTAATGATTTTTGCAGTGACGAGATAAAAAGTTCTATCTTCGTAGACACTATGATCTCCGATTTGAATTTCATGGTTAACGGCTAGGAATGGGAAAAGTGGGGTTCAGTTAAAATAGTTGGTCTGCTTTTGAAATCTGTAAACATAAAGTCAAAACTAATATGTTCGTTAGCTAAAAGCCTTTATGCCATTCATTGAATCCTCACTAAAACGGTATGAATATTCTTGGATACCATAAAAAAATTATTGTGAGAATTTTCTTCAAAATCTGAGAAAGCAGTAGTTCTAGAGATATCCATGTGTTTTAACAAGGGACCAGCAGGTATTGCACTATCATTATTTTTATTTCGAGCACAGGCTAAAGTAACAGCAATAGCATTGAATTGAGATAATAAATGTGAAGTGCATATTTTTACGATTATTCTATAGTTCAATCACTGTTTCGAGTGTAAAGACTGCCCACCATTGGCCGATCACTGAATACAGGACACTTAACTGTTGACGGAGGATATGCATACTGTTCATTTACCCTAAGTTAGAACGGTTTTGCCTCACTCCATCACTATCAAGTGGCAGAGTGCTTCACAGGGAAGCAACCGTCTGAAATAGGCGAGGGAAGCCCGACTTCTCTAGTATTATCTTACAGTGTTGTATGTCTGCAATTGTTTTTTTATTATTCGTCTGGCAGTAGGCAGTTATAACACTGTAGGTTACATATTTATCCTGAATGGTACTAAACTCATATACATAATAGTATATAATATGATACAGTAAGATAAACAAACAGTAAAATACTATAGAATTCACACATAATTTGTTAAATGCATTAAGTATGTACAGCTGAGACATAAATGTATCAGAAAAGCTAAATGATTGGTAAAGCTGATTATGCGTGAAGTGTTACTTATGAGCGAAGCTAATAATCATGATGAAAAATTTCTAAGGATAAAAATGTGTGCAGGTTAAGGTACAAAGAATCCTTAAAAAGTTGCAATACGAAAGTATCTTTCGTATGCTTTGCTGTATTCAAAACAAATTAATACGTTTCAGAGTAATTTGGTAACAGTTATCACTAGAAAGAATTTAGTTATCGATAACTGGAAATTGCAAAATTTGTTAAAAAAGATTTTAATCGCCACCGATTCCATTTATTTTTATTATTATGTATTATTATGTTATTATTTATAAATGCTATGAATGAAAATTTTAAGCCATTTCAAAATATTTTATAAGAATTCGTTTAGTTTTATTAACTAGTTGTTTTATGTTACTTTACTATCTTTCTCGCTTCCCAATTTCCTGCCAGAATATAGTTCACCTGCATTCAGATGAGGTAGAAAGGAGACAGCATTTAAAGGAAGGTTTTAGAAGGCAGAATCAGAGCATGTTTCGCCCTCTGAAGGCCACGTTTGCTAATTGATTTTCTTGTAAAGAGCAGTATTCTGCGGCGTTACCTTATTCTCGCTATTAGGCTTGTCACGTTGACTTTAGGTCAGATCTAACTTAAGTGTTTCTCAGTCTGTGTAGTCATTCAGCTAGCTTGCATTTACTTAGTGAAGCCAAATTCATTACTTTTGATTTTAGCCATAACTGCTGGCTGGTCCGCAAGCATGAGCAATACCTTCTGTTAAAATGTTATTTGAGTTAATTGAAAGGGTCTTTTACACCCTTTATCATTTTCTGTGGTACTTTGCAAGACGTACCGACAAGTCACTTAGGTTTTAGGGTTTTCGTGCGTGCTGCCAAAGAAGACGAAAGTCCACAAATTCTAGAAATATTTAAAATGTTTATAGTTAGTTCAATGAATATAGTCATCTTACTTTTCATTTAGTTCGGTAAGTGTGTAAGATTTGTCTCTGCTATTCTACATACACTAAAAGCAGATCATACAACGAACCTGGCGAATTCTTGCACAAGCGTAAAGAAATTACCAACACAGACAGAAGGGTGAAAAGTAACACTTTATTAATTCAAAGTTTAACAGAAAAGCAAGATCTTCGTGCGTTACAAAAAAACCGCCAACTTTCAGTGAAACTTAAGTGTAGAACATAATTCAAGTCGAATCTAAAATAAAATAGTGCTGGATTAGCTCATTAAATTACACCTAACAGGTAACTCACAAAAACCTAACAGGCATGATGATAATCCGAAATGGCCAAGAGGATTACTAGCGTAACAGCGAGATAGCACGAAATGTGCGCTGGCTAGCGAAAGTGCGCTCTGAATAAACTCAGAGATTCAACCGTTTAAATATTCACTTAACTTTAAATTTACATCCTGGAGAGAAAATACTAGAGGAAGTTGAGAAGTTCAGGAAAGGTATCAAACTTAAAATAAATTTGTTATGCAAAATAAGTGAAACCCTACAAGTGTTTTTCCTACACATATTTAAGAAAACTGTAAAAGATTCGCTCTAACACCTTACATCTTCCTAGAGTTAACCCCCTCAGATTAGCATTTATCTAGCGAATAGTTTAAATTTTCTCCACGGCGCTATCCACGATAGGACAGTATTTTCTTCTCAACTTACCTATATTATCTATACGATACTTATCAAAACTTAGCTGCATTAAACAGATAGTATATTTAATGCTTGAAATTGAAATTATGCTAAAGAAACCTTTTTAGAATGCAATTTTTAAATTGCTTCATCGCAACAAACGATAGATAAATGCATTCATTATCATAAAAATTTTCGCACTAAGAAATAAGGGGGCAGAATCGAACGTTTAATGTTGAAATAAGTAAGTGATTACAAAGCAAAGTAAAAGAATCATTTATTCCGAAAAACCTACAAATGAATAGAAGTTCTAATATTTTGTTGAACCATCTCTAGTCTGAATATACTGTTGCGTTATACGGGTTCGTGGATTTGAGAGTATCCGATGAAAACACGATGCAGAACAATAAAAAGCACAATTTATTTACAAGAATCACTATTTACAGCACAGTTCCAAAATTGCCTTTAAAAGCGTCGAAAATCTACAATAAATACGCTGAAACAATCAGCAACACAGCTTCAGGCTGTACAGGTAGCTTCACGGCAACACTAAACTTCTAATAAACACCGTGGAACAATCACCAATACACTGTCAAGCTATACTGTAAAGATAGCTTCACGGCAAAGCACTATCTCGATTGCTTTCCGTTCACAAAACTCTCGCGTAGCTTAGCAGCTATTCTCACAATAATCACAACGCTCACACACTGCTCAACAACAACTTCACAATACTTCACAATCTCGCAACTTACTGCTCTCAGAAACGCAAGGGTTTATATACGCTTTTCTTTAAGTTCCACACGTTTCGAGAAATATCTTGACAGGAAGTTATTCTAGAAGCTTCCCGATTGGACCATGGGATATCGCCAATTTGGTCGCCAAATGGGCGATAAAGTCGCCAATCTGGCAACCCTACCATACACTATTTTATGGCAACCCTAGTGCTATGCCGGAAAGCTTACATACAGGCGCAACCGCCGAATTTTTCTTAACAATACGATGCAATAAGAGCAGGCATTAAGGCATACATGTCCAGTACGATATCATAGGACTTCTCATTTCATTGTTGCTGTAAGCGCGCCTCTAGTTCTATCAATTTCATAGGCTCTCCAACTTGCCTAAATCCTTGCCGTATGTGATAGAAACTATAATGGTGAAAAATGTTTTCTAGGAGCCCTGCAATGAACGGCAACACATAGCGGCTGAAAGAAATTACGAATGTACAACTGGGCTGTCATCTCGATTTGTCGTTGGAGACGAGCTGGTTTCATTCGGTTGTGCTCAATCTCGTCGAGTGCGACACCATGCGGAGGCGACGTGGGTGGTGGATGCTATTTACAACACATGTACGAGGGTAAGTTGAAAAATAAGTTTCCCCTGTCGACTGTGGTCAGAGTTGTGTATGAAAGTCAAAAAATAGAATGAGACATTAAAGATATGACATACCTTTATTTTTCCACATAGGTACCAAGTACATTGAGACATTTGTCATATCCCTTGATAAGCTTCAAAAACTCCTCCAAGAAAAATTCAGGGCTTTGCATATGGAAGAAGCGTTGAACGGCTATGGGCGAAAGGCGACACAGCAGGAAAACGCGCAAGTCACCGATACACCATTGGGTAGAGGTCGCTGCAAATCAAGCAGATGGCGCTGTTGCAGTGCCTGCGCAAAGCGGAGACCAGCCTCTCATTTGAGCCCCGGTAGGTATGGAGAGAAGGTGCGTTTTGAATTTGTGGTCAAAGGAGGAAGTGAGAGCGGTTATCCGCCATGAATGGGCACGTGGATTATCAGGAACAGAAATTCATAAAAGCCTCGTGGAAGTCTATGGGCCAGGTGTGATGTCGAAGCAAATGGTGCGGAGATGGTGTCGCACATTCAGTGATGGACGTCAGCAAGTGGAGGACATACCGAGAGCTGGACGGACGCGCACGGCCACTACAGATGCAAATGTCAGGAAGGTGGATGACATGATTAGAGCGAACCGGCGTATCACCATCGATGAAGTAGCGGAAGAACTTGGAATCTCACATGAGCGAGCTCAAAACATCATCCACGACATTCTTCGATACAGAAAAGTGTCAGCACGATGGGTGCCCCGACAATTGACCTCGACACACAAGGAACAACGCATGGGAAAGGCGCTTTGGAAGCAATACTGAAGTGGAACAAGCCGTTCAACGCTTCTTCCATATGCAAAGCCCTGATTTTTTCCTGGAGGGCTTTTTGAAGCTTATCAAGCGATATGACAAATGTCTCAATGTACTTGGTACCTATGTGGAAAAATAAAGGTATGTCATATCTTTAATGTCTCATTCTATTTTTTGACTTCCATACACAACTCTGACCACAGTCGACAGGGGAAACTTATTTTTCAACTTACCCTCGTAATAGGTTGCGATACCAAATGTGCTTCAGCAGGTGTCTCACCTTGGTAAGGATAGACACAGAAGCCCTTAACGAAAGTGCTGTCTGTTTCCAGATGGCGAACACGATGCAGTTAGTGCTCAGCGTGCCTGTCGGGGGAGGTGACGGGCCCCTCGGCTATTGGTATGTCGACCGCGTCCTGAGCTTGGTCGAAGTGTGTGCGACCTCTCACTGGTTAAATGATCCCAAAACCTTCTCACAGGCCGTCCAGACGGTATAGTGATTAGGAGAGGTAAACCGCTGAGCTGGCTTCCGACCCAGGTATATTAGATATATCCAGGCAGAATTTGTTACTAACCCAGGAGTTAACCACTAGCTGCCAGGCCGCCGCAGCAGAGCAGACGACATTTATTAAATGAAAAAAAGAAATATACATGTGCATACAAGGCACTTAACGGTATAATCAAAATATATATACATATAAAAACCAACACAAATACAGATACATACACACATATATACATATATATTCCGAAGCAAATAAAAGTATACATACTCTCATGCATATTCATATATATATATATCCATATACTTTATCATGATAGTTAGGGTTTACATGAAGCATATTATTCTTAGTAAAAGTTAGGTACTATAAAAAAGATATTAACATGTACAGGTACAGTACAGCATTCAGATATAGTACAAAATTTGTGTATGAAACTCTGGCTCTGACTGCGATACCGAAGGGCGCAGTGGCCAATGCCGTTATAGACAAGTGCCCGCCATTGAAAAATAAACCCCTCACAGTAAAGACTGAACGGCTTAGATGGCGGGCTGCTCGGCGAGTTAACTTTCCAACTCCGTCGTTCTGATGGTTCTTCTCTCGAACTCTGACAGAGGATTATGTTGTCTTCGATAGCAGTGTAACGCCAAAAACGCTTCCCTCTGCAACAAATGCCTCTGCATACCTTACCTTTATTATGCGCCAGGAAGAATGACGTTTAAGGCTATATAATGAAATGCGCTATTACTCTGCACTTCTACTCATTTGCACAGTTGCCTGGCACATATCTTCTTGCTAAGCAAATTTTTATGGCAATCAGTGTAGTTTTGTTTCTGCCACATTCTGCTGCAGCCACACTGCATTTCAAGGAGCTAATGGCTATTAGCACAACATTAACATAAATAGCAGAAGGCAATCTGAGTTGCTAATGTACTTTACGTTTTAACTGAACAACATTATGTACACTAGTAAGAAACAAAACATATCTAAGGAATCAGTACTCATTGAATTAAATGATTTAAAATTAAGAGTAATCTGTACACTTTAATCTTCATATTGATTGTGAGGAAAATATTAATTAGTACTTTTCTACAAAACCTCTGACAAACTGGCATCTTAGTTAAGGTAATTTTGCCCCCACGAACTGAAATGCTATTTTCACAGAACGAGTTGCCCGACGCCATACTATTTTTCTTTCCAAAGGCGAGTGCATGGGCAATAAATAAAGACGAACCCTTTGTTTTTCTATTTTTCAAATCGCTGTCTTATTCTCCATTAAAAAAACTGCTTTTCAAATTATAAAAAAAAAAAATTATACACTCCGTTTTTTCGATCTGCTCCCGATCACCACAGTCATGGTAAACAAAAATTTAGATATCAGAAGAAAATGCTTAGTTGTTGATACAAAGCAAAATGTGTCCAGTACGAAGTACAAAACTTAACATTTATTAATACCGTAGGAATACACTTCCTTGGATACACGGTAGGTATAAAAAAATTTACTTATATTTGCTGGCCGACTGCCCAGCGACAAAACATTTCTTTTACGTTGCTGAGGTTTTTAATCAAATGCCATTGAATTCTATCAAAATATGAAGTAAATAAAAAATTTAAAATTAAAAAATTCGGGTTACAAGGTGAACATCTTTATGAACAGGGCCATGAGTGTTCAAAATTTGGTGGCTCTAGGTGCCACCACTTTTCGTAAGGCGAGTAACATGTATCCAGATTCTTCATTATTCTTCATTATTTAATAAGAGAGATAAATGATAATACTAATTATCTCTAAAAGGGTGAAGTAATTTAACAGATTTCAAACGTTTTTAAAAGGTTTGAAATCTGTTTTACTGTTTACAAAATTTTTTAAATAGCTGCTTTGACTTCTTGAATATTCCTAAATTCTAAAAACTAATACTTCTATGAAGTATGGACACCGCTGCTCTAAGGAATCGCATTTATTCGAGAATTTATTTTTTGCATGTGTTTTATTTCAAATAGTAATTTAATTTCCAAGAGTTACTGTCTAAAATATTGAATTAACAATTATCATTTTCCTCTTCACTAATGGAAAATGCAAGTACTACATTTTGTAGCAGTTTATGAACTATGGGCATCGGGCCGATGAATTAGGAGAA
This sequence comes from Stegodyphus mimosarum, assembly GCA_000611955.2. Classification (NCBI taxonomy): domain Eukaryota; kingdom Metazoa; phylum Arthropoda; class Arachnida; order Araneae; family Eresidae; genus Stegodyphus; species Stegodyphus mimosarum. The sequence continues at coordinate 122,314 of KK116919.1, forward strand.
ATAATTTTAATAATAATTGTATAGTAAAAGATATTGTAACAAAAGTTATCTAAAAAATGCGTAATAATAAATTTTATACAGTTTCCAAGATCAAGGCTAGGTCATATCTTTTGCAGCGCTTTATAAAATTTAATAAAGGTACAGAACCAAATAAAAGAAATTCTCTTCAATTCATATACCTTCCCTTTTTAGCTCTTTTGTTAAAATTGTGTTGCTGTAAAAGAGTAGTGACATTATCAGTGCCAATATGCTGACTGGAATGCATGAATAGATAAAAGTAATTATAGGCATTATAAGAATATAAGAATTCCTCAATTAAATCTAGTCATGTTTACTATTTCTTATATTGCATAATGAAACAATTTAAATACTTTAGCTTTGCACGTAAGACAGAAAAACGCGCGGCGAATAAAATTTAGCGTATTCTAAGGTCAAATATCTCCAAATATAAAGTTATCTTTTTCGTGATCAAAGCAACTGCATGTTCTAGCAGATCGACTCCGTTCGAATTTTGGTGAACGGATTAGTTTCGTGGATATTTTCATGATTTTTTCATGTCACACGCCAATACGAACCACTTTCTTTTAAAATGCTTTCCACGAAGGACTTTCTCCTTAAGCAAAAGGCCCTCACATGTTTCGCAGAAGCGATTGGAAAAAACAAACAAATTCAGTTTTGTGCTTTTGAAATAACGGAGATTCCATAATTAATCACAGAAATCAGTCTTCAGAAGAATTTATATTTTATTACTAATTAATGGTATAAATCTTTTGCCACGTGTCCACATTCACTACAAATTGAGTTGTCAACAATTTAAAATTTTAAGTTCTGAATACAGTGATGTTTTTACCCTGTCAAAAAACGGATGAATGAAGATAAAAGCCACTGTGGTTCATAAAACATTGAAGGGCTTTCAGAACTCTCCAACGAATGACGGAACTAAATTGCTTCTTTAGCTAGTAGAATAATTCGAATGCCAAAAGAAAATACGTTATAGCTCTTCGGTGATTCCCATTACTTTATTCTGGCTGCTTTAATTTAGTAGTTTCGTGCTCGAAGTAAGATTTAGGCTTTCCGAGTAAAATGTAACGCTCACGAGTTAATTCTTTGAAATGAATTCGCAGCAAGAACATTTTTCCAAAAATTGTTCTGACTAGTATGGCATTGTCCAAAAAAATCATAGCCATCAGCATATCGTTTCTGGATTGCAGTTTCAAAGACCGCTTAATGAGCTGTAAAAGCGAATTGAACGAAACGGTTTTGCAATGGAAATAAAATGGTTGACGGCTGGTAAAGTATCTATTCCAAAGACATCTCTCCTTTATAGCTACTTAGAAATTAAGGCCTAAATAGGACACATCTTCGCAGTTTCAATGACCAGCGTATTCACTTGAGAATTTAAACTGCAATATTCTAACATTGCTTAAAGTGATTTCTTTGAAACAATGCATATTAAGTAATTAAGAAAAGATATATCAGAAAAATTGATATTTTATAAGTATTATCTCAAATAAAATTGAATGGGAGATTGAAAACAAGATAACATTCCAGTGAAGTTTGTTTCTTGGAAGTAAACTTCTTGGAAAGTTATAGAGATTTTGCCACTATATGCTTTTAATTTCGGAAGATCCACATTATCTTATTTGTTCATATAAAACGTACATGGGGCAAACCATCAAGGAATTCAAATTCGTTAATATAGCCTTTCATCTCTTCAGTATATGCAAGTTGTTCTTAATAGTTAATGCTAAATGACTGTTTTTCTCAACATTCCTGGCAGTCTTCCTAAAATATTGTGACCACCAGCCTTTCAAATCAAGTATGTTATCGTTTATTAGAAGCTTTACTTCGAAACGAGGGTTTTGTTTCGCAGACTACCAAATAATATCGTCACATTGATCAGAAGAATAAATCCTATCAAATTCTTTTAAACAGCTCTTGATAACTGAGAAATTTCTATACTAAGGGAAGAAACTATTCTTGAGGATGCGAAAGTATTGGTGGATCATTTGAAATGTGGCATTCATGTTTAGCATATTAAACAATCTAATTAAAATATGATTCTGTTTTTATTCCGAGCAGACATCACTAAAGACATTGTAAGATTTTCACTTCTGCGAGGATATATTGAGTGATAAAATTTAAAACCGATGTACTGACTTCATCAGGACACAGCTGAGCATTTCCTTCGATATACGTGTATGTTTCATTTCCAAGATTTCGCATATTAAAAAAGTAATATTGTAGTTTACATAAATAAACATTTCTTAAACTAGCATGAAAGATAGGGAAAGTTTTGCATAAAATCAAAAAGCATGGCTCCAAAGATATTTCTCTCGTTAGAGATACTTTTAATTTCTTTACTTCTGTTATAGAATTTAGATGCTTGCTATTATGTACCAAGAGTTCTGCCACTACCCATCTTTTAACTGTTTCATTAAGAGTTATTGACTTTGCATTTAAATTTTCGATGTAATAAAGTCTACGATGCCAATCAAACTGTTTAACTTAATATTCTCAAAAATGTCTTAGATAATAGTCATATTTCACGGTGTTTCTGTAATCAAGGTTTTCAATAATTAAAGATTTCGTGCATCTTACACACATTCTAACTTACATCTAAGCAAGTATTTAAAGCAGAAGAATAATGATGCACTTTCTTGGGAAATTATTATATATGGCCTTCAATTTTGGCAACAATAGTGAACATCGAGTTTATTTCCACGATTTGTATTCCACTTCCTTTCATATCCAAAGGTGAAGTTTGACTCTCTGAAAACAACATTATGTAGTTTTATTATGAAAAGTATGAAAATTGATACATGCATGTCGACAATTTTTAACTCTACATGAAACTTTTGTATAAAAGTATTTGCAAAAAGATGTAGGTTCCCTAGATTCGGCTGACGAAGGACGAAGCCTGAAAATGTCACCTCTCTCCTTTAGTCCAATAGGATATACACTGATGTGAAAAAATTAAGAACGAAGTCGAAAAATTAGCATATCAGCTGAACGAAGAGGCAGAGCGAACAGAAAGACCACTCAGGAGATTAAGTAAGGTGATGTACGGTAGCACATGCGCAGATATGCAGGTAGACGTAATGGAGGAGTGTCTGAGTAGTATAAAGCATGCTGTCGGTGTAAGATCAGTATTTCTGGCAAACAGATTGCACGGCGTATAGCAGTTAAAATCACACCGAGTTGCTGCCTCAGCGAGAAATGGCGAATAATCAATCCGTTAGACCACATCTGGATGCTTTTATCCGAGGTCGAATCATTGGGAAGTTGGAGGAAGACCGCAGTGTGACAAGTGGGGCTGCAGAGTTCGGAATTGCTCACAGCATCATTTCACGACTTTGGAGACAATTTCAAACTACAGGAACAGCTATCCGGGGGTTTAGTAGTGGTCGTCCACGAGGAACCACACCCGCAGATGACCGGTATATTGCCTTACAGGCCAGAAGAAACAGGCGGCAGACAGCGGGAGAAATCGTTAGACACACGACACAGGCGACTGGACGACCGATATCGCGTTTTACCGTGGCCAGAAGACTGCACGGTGGTGGTCTGTTTGCACGACGCCCTGTACGGTGTGTACCTCTAACGCCTGCCCATCGGAGAAGGCGTTCTCTGTGGTGCCGGGAACACCGGAATTGGAGAGACAATGAATGGGGACGAGTACTCTTTACAGATGAGAGCAGATTTAGTCTGAGTTGCGATTCTAGACACATACACATCTGGACAGAGCGGGGAACACGCAATAACCCCTTCAACATCATCAAAAGGGACTGTTTTGGAGGTCGCGGAGTTCTCGTTCGAGCAGACATAATGCTTGGTAGCCGGACCGACCTTCATATCTCCCAAGGAGGTTCGTCACCTGGGACTGCTATTGTAACGAGGTTCTTCTTCCTTACATGCGTCTTTTTACAAGGGCTATGGGTCCTCAGTTCCTCTTCATGGACGACAACGTTCCACCTCATCGCACAGTTACTGTCGAAAAGCTGTTGGAGAGTGAAGATATTGAACACATGGATTGGTCGGCAAGGTATCTGGGTCTAAATCCCGTCAAGCATGTACAGAACTTAATAGGGAGACCCGTGGCAGCACGTAACTTATCGCCAGTAACGATTCCGAAACTGCGATTGGTGCTACAAGAGGAACGAGCAGCAGTGTCTCAACAGCTCATTAACAACCACATATCCAGCATGCACAAATGATGCGAAACCTGCCTAGTAGTCAGGGTAGATCATATTCCCTATTAAAGACCGGATGTTTCTTGCTGGACACCCATCACAGGGATGTTTTGGCCTTCAGTCGCATTGCGCTCCATGCTACTTTTTCAATAAAGCTTCTTTTTATCCCTCTAATTTCTCTTTTAGTAAGTGTTGCTTACATTACTCATGTCCTTACGTATTGGGGATCTTACGGTATTAAATGTGTTGATTTGGAAAGCTTTTGTACAAAGTTATATTAAAAAAACCGTCTCGTCCTTAATTTTTGCACACCAGTGTATATCATTTTCATTTTTTGGACAACTGCTATAAACGGTTACAATGACAGAACGTTTTTCTTCAACAGTAAAATCCGCCCATATATTATTTCACAATTGCAATCCAAACCGGTTATTTTAGATTTAACTAGGTTACATTTACGCGTAGCAACTCTTCTGCGTTTTGTCTATAGAATTTTTCCATTCTTTTGTTATGAAGGTCCTTCTTCAATTTCCTCATGCGCACGACGTTCTTTGTCTGCATCTGAAATTTTTAAAAACGTGGTCTAAAATGTAATATTTATTAAAAATATCGTTAAAAATTAACTTACCAGACGATTTCCAGGTAGCTTTTGAAAAAAAAAAGTTTAAATCACATGCTGACTTGGCCAGAACTGCAAGGTAACTGCAAGATTACAACTATTTCAGAAGCTGACGTCTGCAGGTTGTAAATGGAATGAAGATAATATTCCCTGAATATTATTCTTTTCCCTAAGGCAAAAAGCCTACTGTATGAAGCTACTGCATTATGACTATATGAAGTTACTGCATTATTATATGAAGATATTTGGTTTTTTCCTCTACGGTTAGATTGCATAAATATTGGTACAGGGGCTATCTATCTTTTATTCGCTATATTTTGGGAATTTATCGTTTAATCGTTTTTCCAATCAGCTGTTCAGTTCTAAATTACAGATAACAGAATTCTAATAATAATTACATCTGAGATGAACCATACTGTTAAAAAATGTAAGTATGATTAAAAAAATATATATTATTAAACACAAAAACTTGGCATATACAATAACGACTGTACGATGCAATCTTTTGATGAGATTAGTATGTATAATGTATTCCAGCACATCTCTATTATGATTATATTACTTGATGTTGCGTCTGTGCAATTAAAATAAATGACCGTATAGCAATTCCTAATATTCTGCTGATCAATCAAATTTCTTGCACCTTTTATTAAAAGTAGTGTTATCATTGTTGATCATGATCAGAAATCATATAACCAACATAACACAAAAACCGGGGAAGGAAGAGTGAAATCGTTAGACTGATGACTTAAGATAGATCAGATAGATGTTTAGAAGATTTTATAAAAACTCTGAAGGTTTTGGTTTTGGACAACAACCATTGCGCAGTCGTCAAGAATTTTAGATCTTTATGTTCAAATAGTGCCTGGAATAAGCTGCGTGGCATCCTTGGAAGACAATGACGCAGATCTCAGAATAGCTAACAGCCCCGGCAGCAACGTGTCTTCCCACTCAAACTGAAGCACAGAATGCAAAGATTCTAGACACATGAACCGGTCTGTATGCCACGTGTCATATAATTTAATTTGTTTTTCGAAAATATGCGAGCTCTTTTTCAGTAAAGTCAGGAACATTGATAATTTGTCCCTATATCAGTGACTGCGCTCATGGGCTCACTTTTTGTGAGTACGGGTGTGGCAATCCCGAGGTACCCGAGCTCTTCAGGAGATCATCTTCTAGGTGAGAAGGCGTTAAGATCCTGGAACCCCAGTCATTTATCCTCTTTTCTGTCTCCTCTCCTCTGAACTGACACATTTTCCCTTCCATTCTGCCTTGTAGTTTTCCTCCTTAGAGGTTGGGGCTGGTTATTAGAAACTGGTGCATCTCTTGTCTCTAGTTTTCGAGTGGCGAGAAAACTGCCCACGTGTTTGCCGTGTGTGGATACCTGTGTCGATAGAAAGGAAGATCCCAGTAAATGTGCGGCGAAGTACTGTCCCAAGCACACGGCTTTGGCCTCTGCTTCAGGTAAACGGGAGGCACCTTGTCGTCCTCACGGGTGTCAATCGACTGGTCACTAGTCCTTGTGTCAGTGGCTTGGGGATAAGCTCTCGGGAGTACCTGCTTTCGGAAAAGCCGACTATCGGGCTTCAGTTTGCGTACAGGTCTGGCTAGCCCTAACACAGGTATCTGCGTTCCCTTGTTGGACACCGTGGTGGGTGGAGCGGTCAGACCCGAATCTATTTCTCTTCATTATGGCAACCCATAAAATATATATAATATGTCACCCTGAATCTAGTCCCGTCGTTTCCAGTGCCAATCCCCCTGAAATGTCAACTAATAAAAAAGTACGTCCCGATGCAAATGCCAAAGAAACTACTTATAGTTCGCGCTTCCTTGTTGTCTCGAGTCCCCCATCAGGCGTCCTCGTCCTCCGTCACCTGTCACCTGTCTCGAGTCGCTCTGGCGAACTACAAAAGCTGTCGCCTTTCCTAGTAAACAAATATATCCGTTCATGCATAGGTGAGCCAAGGAACATAAAGCGTCTCCGTTCTGGAGACCTGCTTATTGATACTGTTTCGGCCACCCCGTCTGCTTACCTTTTACGACAAACTAAACCTGGACAGGTATCTGTAACTGTGTCAGCGTACGAAACACTCAATTTCTGTAGAGGTGGGATCTCAGAAATCGACCTTCCGTTTGTTTCAGAAGAAAAGTTCATTTCCGAGTTAGCTGACCAAAACGTCTGTGGTGCTAGACGGATCAAGATGCGTAAGGAAGGTCTGTTGATTGACACGGTACACGTGATCCTGACTTTCAGTTTGCCTGGTCTGCCGAAGAATATTAAGGCGAGATTTCTCAGCTGCTCTGTAAGACCATATATTCCTAACCCCATGCGATGCTCCCAATGCCAGCGTTTCGGTCAATCTAAGATGTCCTGTCGTGGCAACCTTACGTGGCTCGGCGCTCGACGGTTGGTCATGATAGTGATAATTGCACCGCTGTGCCATTATGCGTAAACTGTAAAGGTGAACACCCAGCTTTTTCTCATTCATGTCCAAAAGGAAACTAAAAAGGGAAGTTCAGACAGATAAAGTGAATATAAATATTGCGTATGCTGAAGCTAGGAAAATAGTGGAAAGTTCGCAACTACGCCCAAATACAACTTTTACCAGTGTAATAAAATCCACTAGATCTATTGGAACACAGACGCCTATCAGTGCATTTAACATTCCGTCATTCAAAACCCAAAGCAATGCAAGTAAAAATAACAAAGAACCAACTCATTCGATACAGAGGAAGGAAACCATAGTTCAAAGCAAACAGAAAAATATCCCTCAAAAAGCACTAATACAATTAATAATCAGAATGGTAGTTCTGTAGAGGATATAACGACAGAATCTTTCGACTCAGATAACATGGAAACTGAAGAGGTCTTAGAAATTCCAAAAAGATGTCCTCCCACCAAAAACTAAAAAACAAACATCCGACATAATGACCACTTTCATGTCTTGGAACTGTCGCGTAATCCACTACAATCTCGGTAACATCAAGGAGATGTTCGATGTTCATCAGCCAGTGGGCTTTGCAATACAGAAAACGATGCTGACACAAGAATAACATGCAAAGCTTCGGAGGTATGTTCTGGCGAGGAAAGATAATCCGAATGGTGAACGTGTCAGTGGAGGTGCTGGTCTTCTCACCTCACTTAACTACCCATCAAGTACCCTTAATTTGATCACAAGCCTCCAAGCTGTCTCTATACAAATTAATTTCAGTACTTTAATTTCAGTCTATTCCATTTACTTGCCTCCGAATGAAAACATCGATCAACAAGATTTGGATAATCTCATAGAGCAGTTACCTGAACCTTTTGTCCTTCTAGGAGACTTCAATGCTCACAACCCTCACCAAGGAAGTAAAGACGGGGACGCACTAATTACACAAATTGAAAAGCTAATTGAAGATCATTCAGTATGTCTGCTGAATAATGGTCGACCCACTTACTCCAATCAGCCAACTAGGACCTTCCAAGCAATCGATCTTGCCATCTGTTCAACTTTACTCCTGCCACTGTGTTTTAAGTGTTGGAAACGTACCCCTTGAAAGTGACCACTTTCCTATCTTCGTTTTGTTTACAGGGCTTGGAGACTCATCCACTCTAAGACCTGTACTCTTCATTTTAGATACAGCTGACAGGACACTTTTCTCGTCACTTTCTGAAATCAATGAGCAAATGATGAACAATGTGCCCATCGATGAAACAGTGGAGAAAATTGCACATAGAGTCATTCAGTTACGAATTCTCTACCTCTCACATCTACAAGTATCCGGAAATACTCAAAACCATAGTGGAACCGTGATTGCCAGGAATCTTTGAGACAACAAAGAAGAGCTTGGGGAGTCTCATAGACACTCCGCTTTGTTAAATCTTATTGCCTTCAAGAAAGCCAAAGCAAATGCAAGACGGGTAAGACGGCAGAGCCAGAGGGATTCTTCTAATATCTCCTATGTGTCATCAATAACATCCTCTACGCCGAACAAAAACGTTTGGGAGAGAGTGGAATATATAGAGACCATTCACTCTCCTTTATGGAAAAAGATGGCCGGATGATTAGCAATATTGCTGAAATTGCAAATGCCATTGGTGACACCATTGCTGCCATTTACAGTGGCAGTAATTCCCCTCCAGCATTTTTTTCTTTCAAGCGTCAGTACGAGAAATTGCCCATCCGTTTCAATTCTTCCAATGTGGAATCCCATATTGGTGATTTCAGCATGTTTGAGTTAAAGAGAGTTTTCTCCCAAACGTATAGGTCTAGTCAAGGTCCAGATGATTTAAGCTATGAAATGCTGAAATATCTTTCCTTTAAGTCACTGACTGCTGTTCTCGCTCTTTACAATCGAGTCTGGAAGGAGCATGCGTTTTCCCCAGTGCCTGGATGGAAGCTTTAGGCATCCCCATAGCAAAACCAGAAAAAGATCCGAAAAATCCTTCCAACTACCGGTCGATAGCGGTTACTAGTTATGTTTGCAAACTGTTTGAAAAATTTGTTAACCTCTACAGTAGTTATATTACCTCGAAAAAAACAACATTATCTCTCCGTATCAGAGTGGCTTCCGTAGAGGCACAACAGCCATCGACAATATGCTCCTTCTAGAAACCTCTATTCGTAAAGCCTTTGTCATAAGAAACCACCTAGTTTCTGTCTTCTTCGACATAGAAAAAGCTTACGATAAGGCGTGGAGATACGGTATTTTGCGTGACATTCACAGTAGTGGCTTGCGAGGTAACTTGCCTATTTTCATCCAAAATTTCTTGAAGGCTAGGACTTTTCAAGTAAGAATTGGCTTGGTACTATCAGATGTCTTCGTACAAGAGGGTGTGCCTCAAGGCTATGTTCTCAGTGTGAAACTTGTAGATACATTAGGTATTTTTGAAACAGGAGAGAGGAAAAATGAGCAACGCCTTCGGCGGTAAACGAACCACAGGCCTCTCGTTACGCGTCGAGCGTACTGACCACTACACCACGAAGGCATGCAAAGAAGGCGGAAGAAATGCCTTTTATACGCCCCCTTTTAAAGGGCGACTGGAGTTTGGGGAACCCAGTCGCCAACTCTCAGTGGTGGAGAATCATCATCCACCACCTTTTTTTAGTTCGAGCGCCAGTTGTAGAGACATTAGGTATTTTTGAAGAAGGAGAGAGGGAAAATGAGCTACGCCTTCCCGGGAATTGAACCATAGACCTTTTGGTTACGCGTCGAACTTGCTGACCCCTACATCGCGAAGGCATGCGAAGAAGGTGGGAGAAATACCTTGTAAACTTTTCAGTTTAAAAATAAACTCTGTTCTAAAGGAACTTCCTCCAAGTGTCTCAGGCTCTTTATATGTTGACGATCTCCATATAAGTTGCCAAGGAGCAGATATGAGGTATGTGGAGAGACATTTACAGATCGTTTTAACAGGATCCAGGCATGGTCTACAAATTATGGATTTGTGTTTTTAGAACAGAAGACTGTTTGTAAAAATACAAATCATGGATTTGTATTTTTAGAACAGAAGACTGCTTGTATACATTTCTGTAGAAAACGAGGTGTCCATCCTGACCGGAGCTTTATGTCAAAAGTTCACAAATTCCAGTTGTACCTGAAATAAAATTTTTAGGGTTGTTATTCGACCGAACGCTGGCTTTCCTTACACACGTTCAATATTTGAGAAAGAAGTGTTTTAAGACATTAAGTGTATTAAAGATTTTGGTGAATACCACCTGGGGTGCAGAACGTTACTCAATGTTCCGCATTTGCAGAGCCCTTGTTCGCTCTAGATTGGACTACGTCTCAGTTGTCTATGGATCAGCACGGCCTTCTGTGGTATTAAGACTAGATCCAATTCATCATCAGGCATTGCGGATTTGTTCTGGAGCTTTCGGAACGTCTCCAGTTCAGAACCTATATGTAAATTATTATGAACCTTCGCTCAAGTTAAAACGTGATCAATTGCCTCTCTGCTACTATTTTAAGATATTATCATTACCTGGTCATCCTTGTAAGGTGGTTCTATTTGAAGATGTGTGTGAGCGTTTGCTTAAAGCTCGACCTTCTTGTGTGCCTTACTTTCTCCTGAGGATTCGCTCACTACTTGAAGAAGATCAAATGACACATTTGAGCTTCCAGGCAGTAAAGTATTTTGAAATACCACTTTGAGAGATTATTCAATTTCGGCTCCTTGATATTTTCCAACATCTTAGCAAAACAGAAACTAACGAGTTGATGTGCAGGCAGCTTTTTCTTGAGCACAGGCAAAACTACAAGAGTTATGTTCCCGTATTTACTGACGCATTAAAAGCAGCTAGATATGTTGGCATATCTTTCATTATTGGAGACCACACTGTAAGCAGGCAATTACCTGACGCTTGCTTAGTCCTCACATCGGAATTGACTCTTATTTATTGCGTGCTCTCATTCATATCCATTTTAAGTGAGAAAACGTTTGTAATATACACCAACTCGCTTAGTGCCTTAAAAGCATTAGAAGCATTTTGTGATGCCCAGAACCCTGTCAGAGTAGATGTTGTCATTCTCGATCTAAATTTAAGGCACTGTTGGTACGAGATCTTGTACTGCTGGATACCAGGACATGTAGAGATAAGAGTTAACGAGCTAGCAGACGCTACAGCAATGTCGGCTATCGATTTATACAGTCGGACTGCCCTTCCTGATGATATCAGCAAAGTTATGAGAAAGAAAATATTAGATGAATGGCATAAATACTGGGATGATCAGGTAGATAATAAGCTAAGAAGTGTGAAAACTAGAATTGAAAACTGGGATGCTACTAGACACCGGAAGGAGGAAGTCCTACTTACTCGACTTAGAATTGGTCACTCGCAAATTACCCACAACTATTTACAAAAAACAGCGGGTGAACTGACTTGCCCCCATTGTAATGCTGTCATCTCAGTTCATCATTTTTTAATTAAATGTCCGTATTTTAACAGACTTAGGTTGAAACATTTCAAAACGATTTGCCTCTTGACCGTTTAATCGGGAAAAAGGTGAATATTAATTTGTTTCAATACCTGAAAAAGGCAGGTTTTTATTATTTAATTTGATTTTGATTTGATGTTGTATATTATCTTGAAAATATCAATTTCAATATATTTCATATTTTAGGATTTTATACCTGTACAAATATGATCTCATTGTCTGCATTATAAGAAACTTCACCTTAGCATCCATCATTTTTTAGCTTCTTTGTATTTTATGCATTTTCGTGGTTTTAATATTATCTGTTTGTCTATTTTGTCTAAGTCTCCTTTTTGTGCGAAACCATCTGACATGTATTTGGCGCAGATGGCCTTGGGGGTTTTCACCAATAAACTCATTACCACCAGTACATCATCTATATCAGTGATACAATGGGCGCTTATCACTGACGAGTCCGGGATACTTACAGAACTAACTCTTACCTCATTACTACTGTATTTATTCGCGTATTTCCTCACCCTTTTTCCCTAAATTTTCGCCTGAAATTCGAGAGGGGAAAATTATGCGAATAATTTATTTTTTGAAGTATGTGGTTATACTAAGAACGTAACAAATAAAACGGAGTCATGACAAAACCATAGTTAACTATCACATAATATTACATAGTTAAGCTTTACCTGCGTTCCAATAAAAATACAGACTAATATAACCATTAGAATACCTAATAAGATATATTCATTTCTACTTACCTGTAACTTGAATCTTGTTCGTTCTTTTTTTGTCTGTGCTATTTCTTAGGCCTCAGATCATCCATAAATAATTAGAGAAGGTGAATGTGCAGTTGACTCGTGGTAGACTGTAGTGAAATCGTAGACTGAATGTCATTTCACTGCGAATGGTCGTTTCTTGTATAAGGCTGGTATAAAGTTCAATAATTAGAACACAAATGTTCGGCGTGATCTTCGCTGATAGTTAACGAGAATTCTCCTTTATTAGCATGTCGAAAATAATCACTGCATATGAAACCATTTTAAAATGCAGGAAAGCTAATCTCTGAAAGCTTTGAGAAAAGGAAAAATTACGCAAATATTTTTAAAATTTTCAGAATTTGACGCTAAAACGCAAAGAGAAAAAATACGCGAGAAAATGCGGCATACGGATGGAGTGAGAAAGAAGCATGTTACTACTCCTTCTTTTAATACAGCTGAAGGTAGTCCAAATGTTGAAAGAGATCACACAGTTCTAATTCTTTGACAGAGATACTCTCAGAGGTGACAGTTACAGAGAACATATATTGGAACCACATGGTGGGCATTTTGTAGATATCATGAATAATCTATCTATAGCTAATAGACTGCAAGTATTAGATAATAAGAAACGCTCTCAAGTATTTTAGCTGATTAGTTACCCAAACCAAACGAGTGACCATCAAAGTCTCCTGCTACGAAATTTATTGATAGGTGCATCAGTGCATCAGTTGCATTATGCAAACGTCTTACCAAATGATATTCCGGAGCTAGAAAAGATTGTACTCCATGACTACGGCACTTTACCTACAGAATTCGCAAGTGACTTCAGAAAGCACTCGAAAGCAATATGAGACTTCAGAAAGATGAACTCAATGCTTATTAATGTTTATGTATTGTGTCCTTTCAGTTTTTCATTACCTATAGCCAAAAAAAATCACGTTTTGATATTTGGTTTAAAAATGTCTAATGACTCGGTAAAATTCTTTTTTCCCTACTCCTTCCATTATGTTGTTACGAAAATTACACTAAAGTTTATTACATTCTATCATTTCTTTCTAAATTACAAACAAGTAGAAACTAAGCTGAAGTTTTGCCTCTGATTATATACAGAGCTTTTAGAAAGGTGGCTATAGGTACCCTTTCCTTAAAAATTCTAGATATAGATTATCGATTATTCGTGAAATATTGTAAATTGTTTTATAAAAACGATTTCAATCCTTTGATTGGAATAGTTCTATTAATCTTACTTTTTTATATTCTCTCTTTACAGAAAAGTTCCTAATAAGAGAAATAATCATTACGCTTTAAGAACCTGAATATAAAATGTTTCATAAATTTACACGGTTTCAAAACTTACACGGACGCATATAAAAACGAATTTATTGACTTAGATCAATTTTCTCTGGGGGTAATTAACGGCAGCTTAGGATTTTAAAAACTAACTCAGGGAGCAATTACAAAATAAGAGATTTGTTTATGTGATTAATACGTAATTCTGTTTGGGGTTTTTTGTTTTGGATACGAAATTCCGTTTTGAGTTGTTTATTAAATAATGTTTCAGTAAGTGAGATTTTTCGGTTCGGTTGCTATATAAAAAGCTACGTTTTACAGAAGCTTTCCGTCCCCTACGTTGAAATTATTTTCATGAAATCCTTACAGCCGCATTTATTATGAGGAAGTTCGTAACTGAAAATATGTCTAGAATCAACGTTTAAGGAAATAAAGCATGCAGTTCTTATCACAAATACTTCTTTTATGTGTATGTAAATGTATAAGAAATGTAATTAATTCCAATAAGTTTTAAATCTACATATTTGCTAAAAATCGTGACAGTAAATGCTTACGAAATTCAGATTTTCTTCTTCCATATGGTAGAACTATAAATGCTTCACTTTGTTTAATAGGTTTTAAACTGTTATTATCTAACATCCATTTCTTACACTTCAAATTCTGAAGACGTAAACGAAGCTAATACTGCACGAATCTCTTCGAACCATCTGTTGACAAAATACAAAGTATATTCGTTTTGTTTCCTATAGTATTTAAAGTAAAATATTTCCTTAGATTAAACAAGTGATGTATGTTACTGCGCAAAGTGAATGGATTGAAAACGCATTTGTATTTATTTTTCTTAGCTTACAATAAAAATAATTTCGCTTGATGTGAGAAATAAATTCTGTAAATAAATTTTCCTATCAGGAAAGCAATTTATTTTCTGAGTTCCTTTTCATTTCTTACGGTTATAATGTTCTTGTTGCAGGTTCTATCTTCTTTTGACAACTAAAGAAATTTATTTTTGTAGATTTCTCAAAAAAATATAAATAAATAAATAAAATTTCTTCATACTTTAGACCATTTGAATGTTCGAATATCCAAACAATTTTTATAGTAACGCTTGCAGGATTGTATTCTATTCAAAAATATCCTCAACATCGTATATATATATATGGGATTCTGACTCCTTAGCTTAACATTTTTGTAAAATACTGGGTGACGAAGCAAATTTAAACATTGCGTTGTGTACTAATTTTAAGTTTAGTTTCAACAACCTGAAGAACCTTGATACTGGTGAAACAATGTAGTGTTATCATAATTTTAAGGAAACACATAAATCAGTAATACTAAACTATAGTTTATTATACTTTTCTTTAAACATGTAAGTCAACCCAATTACTATTATACTTTCTTTAAACATGTACATCAACCAAATTACTATTATAAAAATTTATACTAGTCCCCTACTCAACCATTAATTAAGAAAAGACAATTTTTACACATTCATATTGGTTTTCACAAATACAGTAACTTTTACGAGAACCACTTCAATTCAAAAACTATTAGTTAAGAAATGACTATTTTCATGAGTTAAGGTATAAAATTAATAACTTCTATTACATTTATCCATTTTAAGGTTCTTACACCTTATTCATCCAAAAACTGTAAAATTTCTATAAATTAAGAACAGAGTTAAATATTTATAGTATTGCACCGAAAAAAAATAAAAGAAACTACTATCATGCTCATCCAACAGAGTTACATAAACCGCCCCCCCCTTTTAAATAAAAATTTAGAATTTATACAGGAGCAATTTAAGACTGCTAACTATTTTACCTCAATCTCTGCAAAAGCAGTAAATCATCAAAAGATATTAAAATCTAAATTCCTCTACATTTCAAAATCATTTCTGCAAAAGCAGTAAATCACCAAAGATATTAAGAATTAAATTCCTCTACATTTCAAAATCCTTTACAGCAAACGTTTAAATTAAAGAAAAAATAATTTAAATTCTGAGAATAATGGAATCTTTACTATTTTTAGGAAATAATTAAATCAGCAAATTTTGAATGAAGTTTCCTTAAGAATTAAAGTTAAGAATTAAAAGTTCAGAAAAAAATTTTCTTATCTGGCAAATGATGTAGACTGGATGAATAGCAAGCTGTTCTGCGATGTGTAGGAATTAGCATCGATAGACAAGGATCGACTCAACCGTCGGCAGCATGATGGAGGCCGAACTGCTGAAGATTTACCCGGAACACCGGAACCTGGAACTGCAACAAGGACGGTGCCAAAAACCATAGTCGGAGAAGGATAACTTCCTGAAGTGTGGAGAAAATAGGGCCTCAACTTGAAACGTCGACTTTCAGATTCATCAGGAAAATTTTCTTTTCTTTTACTTCATTTTTTTTCCTTAAATTGATGGCGGCAGACAGAGCCTGAAGGAAATCAGAATTTTGAAAATGAAATTTCATCAATAAATAGTAGTTTTCTCGATTGAAGAATATTTTTCCTTTTTATTTTGAAGATCTATTAATTTAAGACTTAGTGGCCAAGTAGTCAGATGCAGGAGAAAGGAGCCATAAGCCCCCAGCTACGAAGCAATCTCATCGACGCTGCCCCACAGAAAACAACGTGCTCAAGGCACGCGAGAAAAACGTCTAGTTGGCCGAGGAAAAAGAACGATGAGTGTGTGAAATCACACCTGCACCGCCTTTCTGTCAAGTCAGGAAACCAGATATCGCCAAATCTTCCCAAAAGGGTGAAAAATCCTAAACTCTACACCTCGAACAAACCCCTGCTACAATCGTCCAAAAATCGAGGAATTGAACTGGAACAAAAATTCGAATCTCGCCAAGACGGCCAAAGGAAAAACCAAGAATTCGACCCAAGCGTGAGAAAACTAACAAACCCAAAGCAACCCACCCCTGACCGGACAAATTCCTAAGCAAAGGCTTAGAATTCAACTGATTTTTCACTCCTTTCCCCCCTAAACCAAAATCTCACGAAGTGCAAAAATTTCGTTAAATAATTAACTGTAATTTAAAAACTATTTAAGCTAGAAACTTGAAAGTACTCTTAAATTAAAAGGCTAATTTTTCTGCATCCAATGATATAAGTTAAATGAGGATCAACCTAAGTTAAGTAATTTTAAATCAAGTTTATTACGTAGGAAAGCACCTAATTCCATTGTCTGTTTCCAACGCGTTTACGAGTAACCAGTGGAAGAAACGTAATGAAAATTAAATCTTAAGTCAAACTTTTAAATAATTAAATGTTACATGAATTTGCTACACAACATTTTCCCTCGCGCTCTATCTAATTTTTAATTGCTTACTGGACGAGTCAAATTGATGGAACTCTCGCCACTTTGTTTTATGAGAAGAGATGTACGATGTTATAGATGTGTTAATAGATGTACGATGTTATAGATGCGATAATAGATGAACGATGTTATAGATGTATTAATAGATGAGCAACGTTATACATGTATTAATGTTTCATTAAGTATGTTTTGCTTGAACACGAATTCTGATTGCCCAAGACAAGAACCCATATATATATATATATATATATACACTCACGTTTGTGAAAATTGCAACACCATGAAGGACATACGCGAGTGAGCTGAAATTTTCAGGAAATGCAAAGTAGCGCATGATATGCAAATGATTAGAATTGCAAATCCGTAGCGCATGCGTATGCTGAGCAGCGCCCTCTGAACGGCTGATGGATCCGAATAAATAGACGGCTGTAGCGAGGCGTGTATGGTTATCGGTGGTTATCTGCTAGTGGTAAACGTTAACTCAATCTGTACTTATGCCTCGTCGACGAAAGAGAGCGAGATTTGAACAACTTACAGAGTTTGAACGAGGGAGAATCATCGGCCTTCGTGAAGCTGGATTGTCGTATCGTGCAGTAGCCTCTCGTGTGCAGCGTAACAGCAGCACAGTGATGCGCGTTTGGAAGCAGTGGACGGACGAGTGTCGGACAACTCGGAAATCCGGGAGTGGACCCCGAAATGTGACGTCAGCTCGCGATGATAGACACCTGGTCCGCATGGCGCGGACGGACCGTACAGCTTCCTCTAGACAATTGGCAGCACTGTGGTCAATAGCTACAGGTGTTTCATTGTGTGCTTCATCAATTCGTAGACGTCTGCTGCAGTGTGGACTGCGCGCACGGACTCCTTTATACAGGATCCCCCTAACGCACGACCATCGCCGCCTGCGGCTACAATGGGCCAATCAGCATAGAGACTGGCGTGCTGATTGGCAGCATGTCGTGTTTTCTGACGAATCCCGCTTTAATTTGTGGTACCATGATGGCCGCATTCGTGTCAGACGCTATGCCGGTGAACGCCACCTTCCGGAGTGCATTATCGAACGCCACAGTGGACGAACACCCGGAGTTATGGTCTGGGGCGCCATAGCATATCATAGACGATCTCAATTGCTACGAATTGTGGGCAATCTGAACAGCAACCGGTATATCCGTGAAGTTCTACAGCCCGAAGCTGTTCCCTTCCTTCAAAGCTTGCCAGGCGCTGTATTTCAACAGGACAATGCCCGCCCTCATACTGCTCGGATTGTTAAATCCTTCTTTGCAGCGCAGCAGGTACAGCTTCTTCCTTGGCCTGCGTGTTCCCCGGATATGTCGCCAATTGAACATGTGTGGGATGTCATTGGTCGGCGTCTTGCTCGTGATCCTCGTCCTGTTGCGTCTGCAGACGAACTTTGGGTACGCGTACAAACGATATGGAATGCTCTTCCTCAGTCAGACATTCAAACTTTGTTTGACTCCATGCCACGTCATGTAGCAAGCACTTATTCGGCGCGTGGTGGCCACACAAAATACTGATTCTGATCTCTTGTTCTTGTTTGTTTGCTTTAAACATTTAATCATTTATTTGTACCACTACCACTCAACTGTGTATTAAATTGCATTCAATTATGACGATTCCTTCTTGGTGTTGCAATTTTCACAAACGTGAGTGTATATATATATACATATATACATATATCCCATATATACCCATATATATATATGCCCATATATCCCATATATACCCATATAGCCATATATATATACATTACATACAAGTATATTATATATGTAGTAAAAAACAAATTTAGAAGTACTGCTTTAGGAACACTGAGACGTAAAAATGCAGAAATGCTAATGGTGTAGAACGTACGTCCATACTGAAGAGGAAAAATTTTGATTGCACAGAATGCTAAAGTGTTAGATTCGTAATAACTAAGAAACCTGGCAGTCAAGGAGTATTAAATTATTCATTTTTCGTTTCAATTGACATTTGTGGCCACAATTCACTTGGTTATTAATCCTGCCTTTTTAAGAACCTTTACATTTTTTATATTATTGTGACAGGAAGAGAGCATAGAGAAATAGCGTCGAAGTGGCACAGCGGTTCAAGCTAAAAGTGCGCAGTTATCCGGTGTGGAAGGTCACCAAAAGGAAGGTTTTGGTTTAGAGTTGAAAAGTTTCAATTCTCAAAATTTTGAATTTAGGTTCCGAATCAGCTACGTAAAAGCGTTACACGAGCCGTGTGACATACATTTATCTAGAAATGACGCAGTCCAGAAATGTTATTAATTTTTTAGATTAAGAAGGAAATAACCAAATTAAAAAAGGGGAATTAAGAGCTTATTGCTAAAATGAATTATAAAGCCGATTTACATATTTTTATCTTACACACACACGTGTGTGTGTGTGCGTGTGCGTATCTGATGAAAATCTGGCATTTCTTTATTCTTGGTAAGTTATATTTATTAAATGTGCATAATAAAACTGAAGAAATTATTAGTTTATTTTTCACATATTCAAAGAATTGTAACTGACGCCCTAGAAGAGAGAAATCGGATAACATCTTAGTTGTACAGAGGAGCGAGAGAAGAGAGCGAAGATTACGATATTGATATTAGATTAGAAACAGTGAAATTACGGTTCCATTCAATCCAAATAATTTAGAAACTCTTGCCTATTCTAGTACTTCCTCTACACGAATTATGCATAAATAAACCATCTAAACATTATAAAAATTGAAAAATAATAATATAAAATAAAATAAATACAATCTATAAAAATAATACAAAAAAGGCAAATAAATAGTAAGTTTCAATTTAACTTACCTTGTAACTATATATTTTTGTACGCGGGAAAGTGATGTATCATTCACTAAACAATGTGAGGTTCAGTGGTTTGTTGCTGTAAACTGTGCGAATAGAAGGCGCTGGTACTATGTAAAAAGTTGGGTAGGGTTAAGATGCTACTTGTGTAATCTACTGTGAAAACATTGCTACGAACTCTAATGTAATGTAAAATGTGTGTTCTGTTTGAAAAAATGTTGTTGCTAACGGTTAAAGGGTAGAAATGTAACTGATCAGTGAAAAATTATAATGTTCCTGTAAACGATATAAAATTTTGAATTAAAGTTCGAAAAGATTTAACAAATAAAAAATTGAGAGAAAAATGTTTTTGGAAGAAAATTTAAAATTATCTAACTTTATTAAAACTGAATTTAATCAATAGCTAAAATATAGTTAAACTAAAACTTTAATTAAATACTGACCAAAGGTAAAGAAAATTAGAAAAAACATAAAAATCTTCACTCAATTCGGGCTATAATTGAGACTTGAAAGTAGCTGACCCTTTATTAATAAAAGTAAAGAATTCAGGATGATTAAGAGAAATACGCATATTTACAAGAATTAATCCATTCACTCTTCAATGTCCTCCATTGCCCTCCAGTTAAGGTTTAAGGTAATGTTATCATACCGTAAATCTTTTATTTGTTTACAATTAAATTTCCATATTTAAAATCTAAATTAGCTTTATATGAATGAGATAATGTTTTTGTATCTCTTAAATTCAAATTTCATTCCTTGCAGCAATGGCGCATGAGAATTATTTAATTTTATTTAACTTTACGTTAATTACTTATG
>KK116919.1:143077-224720 GCA_000611955.2 Stegodyphus mimosarum
ATATATATATATATAAGAGAGAAAAAAATGGGTAGTTATACCAACGAAACACCTTTCCCTATATTAATATAGACGAAAGCTCGAATCGAAATCTCGAAAATACAGCAAACAGTCCAAACATTAAAAAAAATTTCATATTATTCGGAAACGTTCTCAGGTTTTTTTATTTCTTAAAACTGGATCGTCAGCTTCGAGAAAAGTGATATTAATAGTAGTAAAATGTACTGCAAACTGGCAGTGACAAAATTACGATAACAGCCAAACTCTGTCTATATAGTTGATATGCCTACAAAATGGATTCGAACAGCCTTGAAAACATAAGAATACTAATATCAATGAAACGTTAAATCATACGCTTGTAAGCTAGATACATAACATAAAAAATTATAAAAGTAGAAAGAAAAGCTATGATGAAAGCTATTTTGCAAACGAGGACTGGATACAACATTCGGCATGATAAAAATGTTTCTGAAAGTGTTCCAGAAAGTACGGTTTTAGGAATATCCTTATATAATATTTTCCTTGATGTTTTTGATGTTTTCACATAGACTCTAGGTCTTCATATTACCTCTAGGTCATTATATCCTCATATTACAGAGCACTTCCGTGATATGGGAATTGGATCTCAGTTTTTTAATATCCCAATGCCAATGAAAACACCGTGACTTTCTCAAAGCAATTTTTCACATTGATGTAATATCTAAAATTTCAGCCTGAACGGAAACAAATATTTTGTTTTATTATTTTGGAAATTTCGCAAAAATAGTTTTAAATACTCTCATCGACGGCAGTCCTCTCCCTGATGTCAATTGTACTAAAGCGCTAAGTGTTATTTTAAATGACTTACTTAGCTTTACTTTGCATCCAGTGCAGCATTTATGGTCTTCCACTGTCTCTTGGTCACACTTTCAAGCTTAATATCAGTATATGTGGACTACCTATGATCCGTAGTTACTGTGATAGCTCAGTTTTAACCTATACAATTCCTATGTAGTGGAATCACTCCCAAAGGCAAAAATTCTTCCTTTTGTAAAGTAACATTTTATAAATCATAGTAAACGCCTCATAGTTTGTGCGGAACTGTGACATCCACAGAGACCTTAGTATTGTTATTATCTTACGTATTGCCAACGTTATTGCCAACGTTAAAATCTCACTTTCAACATCAGTTTCCAGCTCTCCAGCCCCCCCCCTCCGTTCCGTTCTTTCATTTCTGTACTTTTAGTTTTCATGATACATGTTGGTGCGGTCGCCTGACGGAGGTATATGGCAAATAAGGGAGCGTTCACATGATAGTCTTTATAGATCCCTTCCATAAAAATCGGTATCTCCATTCACATCTAAGAAACAAAGCTTAACCTGTAGCCAATCAGAGAAGGTAACTTACGCATGTGTGAATGAATGTGTGGAATAATAGCGAGTCTAAACAGTGTTGATTCAACGCAGTGCCGATCATATGAATGTAAGATAAGCACCACAGGGGAACTGGCAATGGATATCTTCAGATGGGTTAGGCTGCATGTTGCAGGTAATCGCGAGCATCATTTGGAGAACTTGACAATATAGATATTACAAGTAATGTGTGTGAGTGTTTGTATAACCGTTTCCTGTGAAAAGGGTTTAGCGGACATAACGGAAAAGAATAGTCGAGATTTACTTGGGTAAATCAAAACTCTCAATCTTCAGTAATGCTTCATAATAGTTTTGTGCAGCAGACAATGAAGCACGTACCAGTTCTCTTACAGAAATACGTATAGAATATTGCAGTTTAACCGGAATTTTGAAAAAATGATAAGCAAAATCTCAAACAAATATGTGTGTAGCATATGTCCTATTTTTTCTTTTGTAAGTTAATTTCTAGACTGTAACAAATCTGAAATAGGTACATGAATTACATGTTGAAGTGTTTGTTAATTATACAGGAACAGTTTTCCTATCTTCTTAAAATTAATCGACTGAATATTCTTGAGTCGTTTGAATCAATATGCAAAGATTAAGTTTAATTAAATTCTCACATTACTCAAATGTAAGACATAAAACTTCCTTGAACAAAGTTATTCACATTAAAATTCCTTGTTCGAGGAAACTGAAACTATCATACGTCTTGGTAACTGATTAAAATATTTTAGTTCTAATTAAAATTTGTAATATACGTTTAATGAAAACGTTTATCCCACTTTACTTCTATCTGTTGCAAACATTTGTTTAGTGCATTCGCATACATTTTGAAGGAACAATTTGGAAAAAGTTTTGGTAGTTTGTCTAAGCCTTTAAGCTATACATCTTCTAAGCTATTTAAGCTTTTAAACCCCTTTCGAAATACGTGAACAAAATAGAAGATGGGAGTGGAATTAACGTCCAGATTACAATTCATAAATATCACAGAACTACCGTTTTAAGAGCGAATTACTTTATGTTCCTTTTGTCCTTTTTGTAAAGTAGAACGAAATGGCTATGCTTCTCAAGTTTTACAATTAATTACATTCTCAAGTTTGTAATAAACAAATTAAGGTTATAGGATATTTCTTTCGCCTTCTTCGCATGCATTCGTGGTGTAGTAGTCAGCACGCTCGACGCGTAACCGAGAGGTCCGTGGTTCGATTCCCGGCGAAAGCGTTGCTCATTTCAGTACTGCACACAGTCTGCGTTTACTCCACAGAAATACCTCCTGAATTTATTGATGTTTAATTGAGTGAATTCCAAGAAAAATCTTCTTATAGATACCCTTCCTTCTTCAGGAGATATTGCCCCAAGTCTCCAGACTAACGTCACGTATCGAACCGTGTACAGAGGCTGTTCGCACATTTTTTAGACAATTTTGGTAAGCGGTAATAAAAATTCGTTTGCTGCAAAAGAAGTAATTGCAATCATACTATGTTTCTCAAAGTCAAAATTATCGTCTGTGACTTGAAAGCTTTGTTTTTATTCAAAATGGCGAATTTAACAAAGCAGTGGTTCGAAGGCTACATTTATGCTCTTTCCGAAGAGAAATATGCATACTCCGTTATCCAAAAACGATGTGAGAGGCATGGTTTTGTGATACTAAAGCGTCGATAGGTAATATCATCAACAAGAAAGGAAAAAAACGTCAAATTGGTGCCTCAAGTGGGACAAAAATTCCAAACAAGTATCCAAGGAAAAAACGGACGTCTTCGGCTATTGCAAAGGTACATTGTTTAATGTTAAAAGAAAATCCCCCTAGTCAAAGGACAGTTGCAAAATCATTAAAATGCTCGGTGTCCACTGTAAACAAAATGACAAACGTTGATTTAAATCTTAAGAAAGCGAAAAACCGCAATGTGCATCGTCTTCTTCCAAAGCATATCGCTCGACGCAGGACACGCTGCAGAATTCTATATTAGAAACACTTATCCAAAGAAAAATGGAAAACAATTGTCACAATAGATGAAGCATGGGTGTATTTAAATGATTGTAACAAAAAAAAAGCCATTTATTATCATAAAAGGGGAGAAAAAAATTTAAGTACATGGTTCAAAGAATCGAAAGAACGTTTTTCTAAGGGATTCATGATTGTTGCAGGTTTTTCTTATAATGGCAAGTTAAAAATAAAGAGATTGCAAAAAAATGTCAAGATTAACTACAAATACTATCAGGAACGTATTTTATCGCCAATTTTTCTGAATGAAATACCATCGCTTTACCCACAGTGCCATCCATCTGTGAGACTCCATCCGGACAAAGCTAGCAGTCACACATTAAAATCCACTGTAAATTTCCTAAAAGAAATGGAACAAAAAACTGGTATCAAGGCCATACCCTTCACTGATATCCCTACTAAATCTCCCGATGTGTCACCTATGGATTTTTGTGTTTTCGGACTTTTAAAAACTGCATTATCCAAACGTTGTCCCAAAACCCTAACAGGACTCTGGAAAGCTGTTCGGGAGGAGTGGGATAAAATACCTCTTCTGACACTTCAAAAGGCATTATTATCCTGGAAATTGCGGTGTCGAAAGATAGTTCAGAATAACGTATATCAATTAGAACATTTAAAACACAAGAATTTTATGTAATTTAGTTTTTTGAATACAATATACATCGTCTAAAAAATGTGCGAACAGTCTCTGTAAATCCGCATAGGAAACAATATTACGCTCTTCTTTCAAATGGCGGAAACTTTGCAAATAGTGCATTCACAGTGAATGACCCAAACCCATATAGCCGTCTCATCAACGACAGCATTACTTAAAACGTTGCAGAAGGAACTAACAATCCTGAAAAGCGTTATAAATCTCATCAAAAGTTTTCCCTTCGGCAAAAGCTTTGCTCGGAAGTGGAAAACAAGAAGGAAAACGACAGAAGATCTGATATCATAGACTCTGGACTGTGAACAGAGCAGCTATCATGCTCATTTCGAATTTTTATTCAGTATTCGATCAAAATAGTTTAATCATATTACTACTGATAGTTATTAGTTTCAGATAAACCTACGACCATTCTACCTATGACCCAGAGTACAAAGTTCGAAAGCTATATTTCTGACATACTTATCAATATGTTATGTTAACCTTATCAAAACCGACTTTTCTGCATTTTTATATCCAAGTTGAGCAATGTGATATACCCCTAACATTTTATCCCGTATCAGTACTAATTAGTTAATAAGATATAAAATTGTTAGTCTCTTGACTTTAAATTACCCATTTTAAGCGTTCCTTTAAATAATTTAAAATTCATGATCTAATCTGAAATGAATAAGGTGATAATGTAATATATAATTAGAAAAATGGTAGCCAATCATTTTAAATGAAACTACAAGCAATTACATTATTCATAGATTCATTAAAAATGTCCACTGAATATTCATTAAATCTCTTAGTGTTAAATGATCCATTAGGCATTTTGCAAGAAAGAAAACGGGTTTGCATGTCAGACGAGGTCACAAGCTTTATGCTTTCAGACTCTCAACAGCAAAGATAATTAAATATTCTAATTATTACACTTAAACAAATAAATATACTTTTATTGTACAAATTAACTAAAATAATTGTTTTTCTGCCATATAATCTCAAAGGTTATGATGCTCCAAACACAAGTTAAATAAACTTTGCAACCACTACAGCACAGCAGATCTGTGAGAACAAATATAACGATGGTAGCTGTACGTGAAACACAGATACATGTACACTACGAAAAAAGAAAGGGAGGAATAGTTCTGTATCTTCCGTTCTACTGGGCCGATTGACGAAATTCACATCGCGTTTTTCATGTCTAGAAAGCGCGACTTAAGATATATTTATACATAGTGCTATTTCTAATATAGGTATTTTGACACAAAATCGGACTTTTTATGAAATAACATATCAAGTTTTCCATATTTCGATTCTACGACTCAAATTATGCCTAGATTGTAAATTTTGGTGAGAAATTTATGGAGAAATTTAAAAATTTATCTTGAATTTTTTTCGGTTTGCTCCAAGAATAATTCACTTGGTGGAATTCTTAACTTGTAACAGCCTACTTACTTTCCTTTTTACTTCCATCACGAAGTAAAAAGGAAGTATTGCAATCGCAAAAACATTCGGCATCATATTTCAACGAAAATATCCATTTTGACCACTATCGAATACAGTGTAACAATTTTGTTGCGTGATATTTGAACGTAAAGAGAGAATAAGACTCTTTTTCCGTAAAAAAAATTATAAAACTGATTTAAAATGGATTCTGAAGAGAATTTTTCGTGTCATCTGTGCGTACGTACGTATCTATGTATATATCTCTCATAACTCAAAAACGAGTAGTTTCAGAACATTGAAATTTTGTATATAGGACTGCTATAACATGTAGATATGCACCTCCTATTTTGGTTGCAATGAGTCGCACCAAAAGTATATATATATACTACTCTGTTACTCAGCTCAGTTTCTTTATTCTTATATGTTTTTCAATTGCGCACTTTTTGCTTTAAAATTGAGTGAATTATGTTGTTCTTATCTTCCGGTTAAGGTTTTTATGTCTTTAGTAAATCTGCATGCAAGATTTGTAGAATTATCAACCATTTAAAACTTGTTTAAGTGCAGCTAAGCCGATTTATTTTTCTCATGGCGGACATATTTGTTTACATTTGAAACTTAGGAGAATATTGGATTTGCTGCCAATCTAGAGAAACTTAGCTTCGCAACAACAGAGATAACGCCTTCTTTTATTATTGCGATTTAAATCATGCTTAATCCATTCTAGAATTTATTCGAGGAAATAAGTGTTTAAGATTTATTTCGTAAATTTTAATACAGATATTTTGAGTTTTTATGTGTTTTTGCCTTGTCGCGAAGCTTGTCCGAATTAATTGAATGAGAAGTACTGAATCGTCTGTGGAAAACTCTTTCTTTTGTTTGTTTGTTTAATTTTTTTATACATCGTTTTAGATTTATTATAGTATTTCAATAGAACATGTGGCAATGATTAGATAATTTTCAGATGATATGTAAATTTTTTGTGCATTCCGAGTTAAAAAATGAATGAGATATAACGCTGTTAAGTGAACTTAGCCCCAGAATGTCGCTATGGTAAACAAATATAGTAAATTTTAAAGAGTGCGTTTAACCTATTGTTGTTTATGTGCTATCGACAATGTAGATTTAATTCAATCCAATAAGTTTAAATGAAATGCAAAATGCGTATTATTTAATATTCCGTACAAAGAAGTCATGTGGTGTACACATCCAGATTTTTTTTTCATTGATGCACGAGAGGAAAAAAGGTCCATCGTTCATTCTTTCAAATAATTTTAACAAAGTGCGTAAACTGCATTTTTGTTATTATAGCTTAAACTGAATACGCCAAATTTCAAAATGCGCCAAAATGTAAATTCAAGCATATCTCAGGATATTTTGAATAAAAAACTCTAATTTTTTTCAGGTATGCTTAGAAATACATCTATTTTAAGATGATGTTAAAAATTTTGTAGGTTATAATACAAAATGTTTTTCGAAAAATTTATAAAAAATATTTAAAAATATAAATTATTAAAATAAATAATAAAAAATGTGCGAATTACATTTGGATTAAGCCTAAATTTCAAATTCTTTAAGAAGAAATGAAGAAAGTTTAATAAAAAAAGCTATTAATAAATATTTATCAAATTCAATTAACATTGAGGAGCTAAAATTTTGAGAGCTAATTTTTAGAAACGTACTCGTGCTATTTTTACAAAACTTTGCAGTTGGCATAATTTGAGCCGTAGAATCGAAATGTGGAAAACAATCATTTCAGAAAAAGTCCGATTTTATGTTAAAATACCTATATTAGAACAATGCTATATATAAATATAGCATTGTTATATATCCTAAGTCGCGCTGTCGAGACATGAAAAAGGCAAGTTGAATTTCGTCAATCGGCCCAGTAGAACGGTTGACATCGAACTCTCCCCCTCCCGCTTTTTTTTTCTCGCAGTGTACGTGAAGTACATACAGATAAAATCACTAAACATGAAATATATTAAAACTCATAGTACTAAAATACCAAGAAATTCTTTAAACCCAATTAAATGAAATAATAAAATTAATTAAATATTAACAGACAAGAGACCACAGCTACTAATTCCTTAATCGAAACCTGTTATAGACAAGGCCGCTCCTAGGTCATTGGCTGCCCGCGTAATTTCCTAGGATTGCCTTCCCCCAAATTTAAAAAAAAATGCTCAATGATTAATAAAATTTTTATTTCATATTCACTATGTACTTACATATGACACATTGTGTAAAATGTACTTACATATGACAAGTACTTACTGCGTTAATTAATACTAATCTTTATAAGTATAAAGACAGAGTTATGAAAATTAAAATCAACACAAATTATAGTAGCGGGACAATGGAATTACATAAGCTCTGTAACAAAAACTAAAATTTCACACAAAGTGTAAAATTAATTGTGATATTAAATAACAGCAATTCATGCAGCGGATTTTTATATCTTTAGACTACGAACCGGAGACTGACAGATTGTGAAAAAACAATTCAATTAGAGTAAAAGGTCGACATATGAAATATTCGCCTCCTAAGATGCAATACGTTTCAATCCCCAAGGACATAAATTTTCGCGAAGATTTTCCCTCGTGAAGAAAACCATGTTCTCGATTAATCCACGATATTTTTCATGAGCTCGCTTTCTGTCATTTCTTCTCACTGTTTTATATCCTGTAATATATAACTATTCGTAGATAAAAATATAGAAATACTTTCTCCAACACAGTATAGGAAGACTTCTTTCTTCTGACATAAAATAATTTGTTATTCTTCATAACGGACACTTGAAATAACTTTAATAAATGACATTTTATAAATTTAATATATAGAACATTTTTGTAGCTTTGAATAAACAAAATGTAGAGTAATAAATGTACAAATATGTAGCTAAAAAACAAAGGGTAATAAGGAATACTTTGTGTAAAATGCGAGTAGTTATGAAAGATTTGAAAATTACATAGCATTTCGTTTAAAAACATCCCATTTTAATATTTTGTTTCACAAAACTATATGAATCTAAAACTAAAAAAGAGAATTCATTGCTCAAACAGTTTAGACATTTCGTGGGTCGTGCGGCAATTCAGTCGTTATACAGAACATTCCTAATATTCGATTATATGGCACAAAGCAGTTTGAAGCCAATAACAGAGAAGACAGAATCATTAATTTCTATAGAATCACTCATCTAAAAGAGTAGGAGGTGCTGTGTAAATCCATCAGATTTATTTGTAACGTCATTTTTGGCAATATCAATATTTCTCATCATACTTCCAACCTGAACTCTGATAAGAGTTCATTTAACTGAATTATACAGTCATATGCATAAATCACGTTTCTATAACATACAAAAGTTCTAATGAATCAAAAACTTCAATTAGAAAAAACAGGTTACACGTAACATGTATCAATTAATTAATGTTGTAATTATGACTAACAAAATGATTCAAATGGTTAAATAATCTGTGAACTAAATTAATTTAACTAATGGTATTCAGTTTGTCAGGATTGAGTGTTCGGTACATATTCTTGGAAAACATCTTCGTGACAGCTTAAAGTTCTGATCTTGAACAGGGAGCTGAATGCAGCTATGTTCTGTGATAGAAAACTGTGAATAAGTGGTAGAAGAACTACACTTCAGAGGGATTTAAAATCCTCTTTTATTAAACCACAATTATGTACAGCCACTTCCCAACTCGGGAGGGATACAGAAAATAAAGATAGCATTTGGGTCTAAAATGAACAATCAAATTAATTGAAAAAAAGGCTAAATAGAAATTAAGTAGTCGTTGCTCACAGAGCTATAACGCGAGGTTGGCCTCTAAACTAAACGGTGCGTAGCAAGATTTAACTAATATTGACGCACTTAGAATTACTTCAATAAGTAATAAAGTAACAGTGCTACGGCTTAGAATTTAAATACTAGCTAATCAGGCGAACGTCGAATAGAGTAACAGTGGTCTGAGACTAAAAGCTCTCTCACACTGAAAGGTTTCTACCTTTCGTTTAAATATAACTTGGCTCCACTTCAAATTAGCATAAAGCTGAAACGCACGCTTATTCCAACGGGAAGTTGAAATGAGAACAGATAAAAAAGGGAAAATTAAAATAAAACTTTGTTGTTTAACTAAAACCTTACAAATTCACTCATTAAGTAACGAAAAGAAAGAAAAAGAAAAATATATAGCGAAATCGTTAAAGTTCAAACTGTATTTGAAATTCAGAGTTTAAGAGAACTATGTGTTGGGCAGTAGATTTCAAAGTCCCATTGCCACTTTTTTATTCGAATGATCGGACTTTAACGTCAAGACCAAGAATTTTTTTTATTATTATTATTCTGCTAAGTTTTTATAACAGTTTAGTTTAGTGCTTCCTTCAAATGGAAGTCCTTTTGAATGAATTTTTCTAAATCAAAGACAGGTCATGAACAAAGTCCAGAATATTTAAACAGATTTCATTTAATGAAAGTAAAATGCAAATGTGGACATGAAGCACAAAATGCAGGCTTTACACGCTATATGAGTGAATGTATACAGACAATCTGTATCAGCGAAGAACATTTTTTTTTATATTTCAAGAGAAAATATAAAGTATTTATTTACAAATGAAAAATCCAGGTTAAAAATTATAAAAATTGTAAATAATCTCATCAGTTATGAATAATTATGTGGACTAAATAAGCTGTAAATTTTAAAAATTGCAACTAAATTGAATCGCATATTTGTGACTATTTGTGTAATTTTAATTAGATTGATTACGTAATAAGCAGTAATGCATTTCATAGTTATGAATTTATCTTAAAAGTTGTGTAAATTGACTAAACTAAATGAATATGTGATTTAATATTTTACAAAGAGATGTATAATCTAAATTCACAAAATTGTTAAAACAAATTATTTAGTTACATTTTATATTACTCTATTATTATGTTGAATTTATTCAGAATAATGGTCGAGGTGACCCTGCTGGCGAGGCCAGGTCCACGGAGGACGAGTTTAGGGTGAGTTGCCCAGTATTTTAATTGGTTAGTTTGTTTAGTTACTTATTTACCGATGTTGTCAGGCTTAACGGTACGGTTTTTTTATTAGGTTTAGGTTACTTGCGCTGTCTTCTCACACTTGCTATATGCTAAATCCAAATTTCACTGCCGACGCAGCCATCTAACTAAAAACATCAAACCGAAGCAAAGTGAGAATCAAAGAATGATAGGTATTGCATAGGGGATTTTTCTTCTCCCTTTAATTAAAAGTTTAATAATCATATAAACTTGTATACATAAGTCAAGCTAAAGGCCTAATCGAATTAAAAAAACTCAAAAGGGGGAAATTCAATTGTTATATCGAATATTTCTGATGGTCAATTATACTGCGCAGAGCAGTTCGAATTCAATAACAAAGACGACAGAACAATCGGTTTTTAATTAGTCACTCGTCCAGAATAGGAGGCGCTGAGAAAAACAAATGGATGGACTAGTAACGTCATCTTTTGGCAACATCAAAAATATTTCTCTGTACCGTATTAAGCTAAATTAAGTAAGCCATGTAAACAAATGACAAATAGAAGTTCGAAGGTGGAATTTACACTTGAATAAATGTAGAACTGGGGGAAAATGGAGGATGTCGTGGGCACCATCTAACAAATAGTTAGAGATGGGTACAGCAAAAGTAAATTTTAAAAAATATCTTTTCACAGCAGTCAAAGACTATAGCGACTTTCGTATCATGAACATAGAAGTTACATGATATTAGTCAGCCACTTTCCTTGAAAGTACAGTCCGTTCTCAACTGACCGGAGATGTATTAATCGAACTGCTGATCAACAAGGCTTTGCTTATAAAACAGGTTTGCTTACTGCGGAACAATGGTAAAACTACTATAACAAATCATCATAGCTCTGTGCTTCAAGACTTACTAATGCAGCACCAAAACGTACATCATTTCAGACTACGAGACGAAAGTTATCACAAAGTCTGCCCACTCTGCAGCCCCATGACACAGAAATTCACGCAATCAGCAAGTAAATATTAACCATTCCAGATGTACATTAGGATTCTGAGATGCATTGAGGCACAGCTACATTTTCTGTATCTTGAAAGGAGGTAAGCAGTATGCACTTGACAGAGGAAGCTGAGAAGAACGAATTCCGTTTCCCAAACAAAATTATAGGCTATTAAAAAGGCTACAGTATCAGTCAAAGTATTATTTGGGCAATATCAATTAATGCAAGGGCTATTTATTAATACGAACATTCTCTCCTTTGTCTTGGCCGTCCCGAGCACAAACTCCTGAAATGAAGTGGTCCATAATATAAGGAGCAACCCCATTAGAAGTGGAGGTGACAACAAGCTCAAATGAGTAAGAGCCCACGTAGGAATAGAGCGCAATGTAAAAGCGGACTTGATAAATAAAGCTGCAATTACAGACTACAGCATTCATTACGTCTGTATTCTGAACCCAGCCGTTGCTGCGCTGTAAAGAATGGATTAAGAAAGAATAGTTACGAATTAGTAGCTTTCATCCACAGGACCTGGAGTCCCCAAAACAAGGGAATTCCAAGTAAAACAAGGAGATTCAGAGCGGTATATAGTGGAAAATAACCGCTACCAGATCTTCTGAGTTTTAGTCATCTTCTGTCACCGGTAGTGAGCATCTACAGCAGCTTCTTCCGCATCTCAGCATTTACAGCGAACACTAGAATTCAAATACAAGTTCATTATATTATCTTTTTCAACTCTCAATGAATGTAAGTGGAATGCGAACGTCTGACACAAATTATTGGCAAAATTATTTCAAGTTAAAATGTGGTTAATGTTTTCGATGAAAATTGAAGATTATCAAGACACGCAGTACATAATATACGAAAAAGTCATGTTTTGAAACTTAATGCTGAAGTTGCAGTGCAAATTAAAGGTTAAATGTACATTAATTTTTACACAGAATAAAAGAATTATGGTGAAAACTTGTACCCAATCTTTGAGATTAATGAAAATAAGTTTTTCATTTTGGCTATTACATATGGAATGAAACATCCCTAAGAT
Organism: Stegodyphus mimosarum; assembly: GCA_000611955.2. Classification (NCBI taxonomy): domain Eukaryota; kingdom Metazoa; phylum Arthropoda; class Arachnida; order Araneae; family Eresidae; genus Stegodyphus; species Stegodyphus mimosarum. The sequence goes on from KK116919.1 coordinate 155,600, forward strand.
GATTTTTGTGGTTCCAAATTATTTTGATCTAGTTTGGAGAGGACTAAAGAACCTAATTAGTTAGTGATGTTAATAATGCTGTTTGATTACATTTTTAGAAATGCTAATCATTTTCAAACGTGGTTGTCTTAATGGGATAGTTGAAAGGAGATACATGGTCTACGCCAGTTTTTGTCATACATAATCTTATGTTATTTTTAAAAAGCATATAAGCTGGTAATTATTAACACGATACACTTTCAAAATAAAATTTAAGGAAGACATTCAGATAATCATTGTATCTATTATATGTATCTATTTATACAATAGCTATCTTAGCAAAATATTTTTCAAGATACCCCATTGGCAGGCATTTACATTCAATTTTCTAATCTTTGTAGAAACAGCAGAAGATCCTAACTACAGTAAAATGTTTCAAAACCGGCAATATAAAACTAGAAACGTTTTTGAAAATTTAAATTTAAATCTGAAATTTTTGCCCATGATATGAAAAGTATACATAATACGCTAACAGACTAAAATTTAAATGTAGGAAACATCTATGTTAGGTTTCTGTCGCTCAACATAACAAGCCTTATTAATCCAGGGGCCAAGGAATTATCTAGAATATAAGATGAACTGTCGCTTTTCTTATGCGTCTATGTATGAACTTTGAGAATAGTGTGGATTTCAAGAACAATTCACATTGAAAGATGTCGTTTTGCTTTTTCTCTTGCTTAGAAGAACATTACCTTGCTGTTGGCGTAAATTGTGTCCTATTTTCATGTTCATGTATGAAGATTCGAGTCGAGTGACGAAGGTTTTCTTAGTTTTAAAGCAGGCTCGGCGTACGTGGCCGCACTTTGCATTTAGTTATATGGTCCGAGCAGATTATTGTTAGTGAAGCTGATGTACAAGTTTAGACGGATGTGGACAAATGTTTCCGTCACAGTCTCTCAAGACGTCGATAAAATATTCGAACATATACCGGGAAAAGGAAAGTTAATGAGAAAGAGAGGGAATATGAAAACGGCATACAGAGCAAGGAAGTTACTTGGAAAAAAACATAAGTAGGTGGCAAAATTTTATAAGATTTTTCGAAAAATATTCATTTGTCTCAGTACATGACGCTATGAAACTTCTTTATATTCATAATGAATTTTTAAAACTATGACGACAAGCTTGTAAGCAGGCAAACATTCGTAATTGTGTACCTCCACACTAAGTGGAAATTCGTAACATTCATGTGAAAAATAAACATGGTAATTTTAAAATGCTGTCAATTTTCTTCTGAAATATAAAATCATGTGCATGTGTTTTAATTTTAAATAATCTTTATGATTTTTGGTATTGTTTGTTTAAATGTGGCCGATAGATTAAAAATAATGTCCAACGGTCATTGCATGCAGCAGTTCGTATCACAAAACATGAACAAGTAGGTTCTAAAAATATATTTACATATTCAATTATCCGGCATCTGAGAGGTCCCGTTGGTTTCTGTTTAAGGAGATTCTACTGTATCAAGTTTCATTCGTAAATAAATTAAATTTTTAAAAGAAAGACTTCTTTGATGTCTTAATTATTTTTAATGTTTAAAGATTTAAAAATAAACTGTAAAACTAATGAGCAAAATAAGCCCAGATGGAATTTAGCACCTGCTCATTCATCCATGGGAAAAGAGTTGAGGTTAACATAAATTACAAGTTTACTCAGCGACATATTTTCTTGGGGTGAGGGGGGCCAAAGTTTAGATTAAAAATTTTAATGCGAATGGCTGCGATACCGCTTATATCTGTTATGGAAAAACTGATTTTACATTTAAGTTTAGGTGTAAAATCTATCATTTGCAAAAATATATCGTTTTACTACAAAAAAGGGCGGTAATGTATAGACGTTACCGTTAAAGTGTATAATTCAGTTATTTCATAGAATAGCTAGGTATTTAATGAAATAACTACACAAGTCAGTTAAAGTATATAATAGATGAAAAATTTCATTCTTTACCTAGTTATTTTCTGCAATAACTAGTGATAGACCGTTAAAGTGAAAAATAAATAATTTCAAAGTTAATTTATAAATTAATTGATCATAAATAGCTAAAATCTCCAGCAAAATACATTTTATACCTATTCCGGATGATTAATTGATAAATAATGTTGCGTTTTCACGGGTTCGTAGATTTGAGAGTATCCGATGAAAACACGATGCAGAACAATAAAAAGCACAATTTATTTAGAAGAATCACTATTTAAAAACTCAGTCGCTACTATCGTCACGAAGTTTTTCCACAATTCTCTTCTGGGTCTTATGAAAGGTTGACGTCAACGGTGAAAATGCGCTTTAGCCCACTGCTTGGCGATGTTTTGAAAATCGCCAATTCGGCGCGTTTCTGCGAAACGTCTTTGCAATTGCAACCTTCCCGACACGCTCCTAAATTTAATTCGTTTTCAAAATGTCGCATGTAAACAACCTGTTGTGTTGAAACCTGTTGTGTTTTACCATTTTCAGGAAAGAAATAGTCTTATCCGATAATTAAAAACATTTTGAAATACACACGTTTCGAGAAATATCTCGACAGGAAATTATTCTAGAAGCTTCCCGATTGGACCATGGGATATCGCCGATTTGGTCGCCAAATGGGCGATAAAGTCGCCAATCTGGCAACCCTACCATACACTATTTTATGGCAACCCTAGTGCTATGCCGGAAAGCTTACATACAGGCGCAACCGCCGAATTTTTCGTAACAATAATAAGGAAAAGCAGATGATATAATTTTTTATTTCTCATATTGCTAACATCAGTTAAACAGAAAAGAAAAAAAGAATACTTTGCAGAAGTGGTTACATTTAAATATTATAAAAAAAAATACATGCTGGGAGCAATAACTGTTGCTTCATAAAAACACTATGTAAACTTTTTCAAACAAAAATGTAAGAGAATATTATTTAAATTTTATGAAATACCTTTATTTTACTTTTCATTATTTATTAGAGCAAGGATTGCTGTGATGACACTTTGAATTGCCTTGCATATTATTTTGAAACAAACACACTTTTAACTATTACACATTTTTTTTACACAAGCGCTTTTTAAATCCTTACCAGTGCCGCAACTTTGTGCTATTGCAGCAGATCGAAGCGTTGGGTCAATATTCGGAACTTCTTCAATGGAAATTAATTCTAGCTCACATGCACTGAACTGAGATCTAGAGTAGAATTGTTTTATTCGTCCATCTCTTGTTATTAATCTGAAAAATCCTTCTCCAATATTTTCCATAACGACAGCTGAAACGGATCTAGCGTCTCATCTTTCTTCAAAAACCTGGAATACCCAGAAACTGGAATAAGAACTGTAATGCCTACAGATGTCTCAGAATAAGATTTCCGAGCCAATGACTTTATTTCCGTAGCTTGAATTTCCAAACATTCTTTAGCTCCTTGTCTTTCTTTCTGGATATTTATTTTATTTAGACACAAGCTACTGACTTTCTGTTCAATTTTATCTTTCGTCTAACAGACTTCTGAACATTAAAAAGGGGTCGGCTGCTTGCATTTACAGCAAAAAAAGCTATCTTCGCAAATTTTTTGAACACCCGACATGCAACTTTAGTGTTATTCGGGGGTGTATCTTCATAACGCTCGAAAGTGACTTCTACAGTTTCACTCAAAGATGCTTCTTTGGCAAAAACAGCATCATCTTCCCGTTCGGAACATGCAGTTAGAGCTGTTAAGGTATTTTCAGATTGTTGTCCATCCTCTACTGCATCAAACACTTCTCTTGGAATATGACTTACGGATAGGCCAACTCTAGGAGCACAGCCAAACATAGCCTCATAAGGCATTCTCTTTATACCAGAATGAAGTGCCCAGTTTTTCATAAACTGAATAAATTTAAGGACATGACTCCATGAAGTAGATTGGTTGTCTTGCATCCAAGTTGTTAAGATGTTTCGACGTCTTGATTGGCCCTCTCGAATCTACCTTGACTGTGACTATGTCCGGGTTCGCTATGTACGATCTTAAGTTCCGGCCAAGTTATTTTCAAGTCGTCTATAAATTTATTATAGAACGTTCTTCCATTGTCGGATTGCAGTACATATGGGGTACGGCACCAAGTAATAAAAATATGTCGAGCAAATGCACGGAGACCTCTTCTCCTCTTTTTGTTTGGAGAGGTCTTAAAATAACCAAAATTGTCAAATTATTCTGGAAAACTAAAATAAATTTATAGTTTCCATCAGGATGAGGCTGATAATGTATGAGATCTACTTGACATCTTAAATTCAGATGTGGAAAACCATGGGCTTAACCTCAATGCCTTTATTTCCAATTCGTTTTTGCTGACAAGGTTCACAAGCATTCAAAAACAGCTGTTAGGTTATTCATGTTAAACTGCTTCTTTTCTTCATTAGATGGCGCTCCAAGTTCCACTAATGTGAGAAAATTTATACTTTTTTTGTTCCTTTTTGTAAAATACAGACAGTTCAGTTTGTTTCGAATCCATGCCTAGATAGACGAATAATGGATTAGTACAGACAGGATTGAGAAACAGAGCTGTACAGGAAGTAGTAATTAAATATTGAATATTTATTACTGAGTATTTATTTATTTGAATTAAACATTTTTCTCTTTTGAATGTTTTATGTAAATAAAATTGTGGTATGAAGAAATGAATTGTGTTTTCCTTGCAGAGACAAAGTACGCAAAGTCTTGTATTACACCCGCTAAGCCTTTCTGCACCGATGGGCGAAAACTCAAGCTTAGGAGCGAAGAAAAGATATATATAAAGGGGACAATTTCTTATTTCATAGGTGACTAAAAATGAATCTTGTACATTTTGTGCGAGTTCTAAAGGCCAGAAAGAAAAGACGGGACAAAATAAAATAAAAATAAATGGCCTAAATGTAATAGAGAGAGAGGGAAAAAAATGGGCCTATAGAAAGAAAAGGAAAAGAAGCAGAAAATTTTCCTAAAATACGATTGCTAATTAAATTTTTTATTAATTAAACATAATATTTATTTATTAATTTAACCCTCATGATTTATTAAAGCACTAGTTTAACAAATTCACACTGTATTTGTTTTAGCATATAATTCTAAGTATGAGAAACGAAAGAGACCCTAGTAACAAAGATAACATTTATCTATGCCCAAGATCCCCATTTTCCCCTCTCAAGAAATTCCCGAGTCAGAAACGGGGGCTCCGAAGGGTAGCTGTTGATTGACTGCTGATAAAGAACTTAGCATCTGTATGGAATAGTTAAGAGAAAAAGAACCACATGATTTAAAACAATTTACTAACTATTGTACAATGATAGAAAATAATGAAAATAATAACCAAATGAAATCAAAGGTACTTTAATGATATAGATTAGATTTAGTTTAGAGAAAAGAAGGATATTTATCTGAATGTTTTATCAGGTCTTTTGCTTTGGTCTTGTAGAAAACCAACAGTGACGAAAATAAGAGTTTCCTTCTTTGGTTTGATTGAAGAGAATCTTCAGTTGATTGACGAGAGATTTCAGAGGAAAAGTACAGTCAAATTATTTAGGGAGGTGAGCGTTTATTGACACATAGATTAAAAAATTTCGGGGCTATGCTAAGATGCTGCTTCCATCGTTCGTGATCGACGAGTCCAGCAATTTCCTTGTAGAAGATTTTTCTTTCCCGCTGAGACATCACGGTTACATTCAACGACGCATCAGGAAAGGTAAATGAAGTCTTTCTAGTTTTTAAATCAGATTAATAAGTAGAACCTGCGTACGTCAGTGGATGCTGACAACTTTGATCAACGGTAGTCGATTAATTACGTAATAGCAACTTTATGTCATTCTGAGTAATGTTTTTATATCGACGATTCAGTTCTTTTATCATGAGGTCTCTACCACTATGTCCAATAGAAGCAAGTGTTTCGTATAAAATATCAAAGAGCATCTAATTTGAGGAATAAAAGATCACATCAGGTTTTGCGTCTGTTATTGGCACAATTAACTTTTCTACTCCTTGAACTTCAAGGATATCATAATGTTGGAGTAACCAATAGTCACGTGGTACTTTTTTCTATGCTGTTTTAGCACTTTTTACTCCTGCTATCAAAGTTAATAATTTTTCACGAGTAAGAGCAGCACTGTTTTTCTTTATCCCGTGCTTATTTAGTAAAGATTCAAATCTCTCTTGCATTAAATCTTTCTGATTTACAGGTTAATCTCCCATTTCTGCAGAAGTCATTGCTTGAAAACATGTTACAAAAATATTTCTTAATAATTCAAAATGTAAACTCTAACATAAATACACCGTCTAAATTTTACGTCTAAAAGCAACGGAAGGAAGCGTACATACACACACGTCATTGCAAAGCAGCTATAACCGATTCAAAACAAACTAAAAGTAGCTAGAACTCATTCAAAGAACTTTTAATTTCCTTATTTCATACTTTAATGATTAAGTAATCGTTATTCTATAGAATATTTTGTTAAATCGTAGAATTAAATAATTTTATCTTCTTTAACTGACTTGTCTAGTTATTTCATGAAATACCTAACCATTACATGAAATAACGGATTTCACACTTTAACGGTAATGTATATAATAATTTGTTTGTCAGTACTCTTCGGAAATTTAATGTATAGCATAAGTTATACTTTCTAGACAGGAAAATTACAATTTACATTTTATTGGTCAACTGACTAGAATGAAAAATGCAGAACTGCTCCTTTCTTACAAGCACCTAATAATAGAATTATCACGATAATCTACAAAAAGCTTTATATTAGGTTAACCTCATGTATCAGGATCGCCTGTCTACTGGAATGATTATAATGTTTGTAACGTTACAGCTTTGTATCATAAGCAAGAACGTTTGTAATTAACGCTTTGTTTGGCTGGAGAAACCATATTAATTGCATGTATAATTTTTCCATAAGCGGCAGCACTTTTTTCTTTCACAACCAACGTTTAAATTTTGGCACGAGCTCGTGCATTTTGTAGCCAAGTTAAAAATTATTTAGGATGTAAGGTAGAAATATAGTTTGAGAATTCTGCAAAGCAAATAAAAGTTGTTTTTAAAATTTCATTTTTTATTTATTTATTGAAGAAGAAGAAAATAAAAATAAAAAATGAGTTGCATAGTTTATGCTTACAGGATTTCCCAGTTTTCATAAATCCCTGTTGTATGACCTACAAACTATTATATTTTTCCACCTATATTTCCATTATATTTTCAGTTTATTACTCTTTTTATGCTCCGTGGGATTCAGCGACTAGCGATAAGAAACTCATAGACTCCTGCAGAATTGATGACTATTACTGAAAACGTGAGAATATTCTAATTCTCATGGAATTCTCTCGTGCAAAATTCACAAACTGCAAATGGAAAAAAAAGAATAAAAGAAAAAAATAGTTTTAAATTAGCAGCCTCGAATTTATAAATGCTATAAATGACTGGGATAATTATTTTTTGAGAAATTTGTATTAATGAAATAGGCTGAGAAAGGAAAATATACTGAGGCAAAAGAGAGTATATGTTGAATGTTTGTTTAAAATAGAGGATTATTTAAAATGAGATAAATTGTACATTCCTTACAATTGATATTTAGAGATACTTATCGGGAGCCAAAAATTAGTAGCACCAAAAGCACTTTTAGTTACCACTCGCTGCAGAGAAGGCAATACGTTTATTAATTGCAATTAAGGATATTTTAGCGACGCTAGTCGCCTTACGGATGGGACCTGGATTTGAATCCGAGAGAAGACACGGATGTTCGCAAGCAAATAATGTTTATGCGCGATAGAGGTACTTAAAGCATTGGTAAGTTATAAATCCTCTCAAGTAGTTTGATAGTACGAGAAGAGGAGTGAGAGACTCTCGAACCATTGCCGAGATGGTCTCCATCAAGACGATACATTGTTCATGGGTAATTCTTGATGTATCGCACATATTTGGTCAAGATCTGATAATGTTTGAACTCTTTTCACAGAGCACAGCGTTGATAGTTTCACATGTTGTTGCAATTTTTGGAAATCCTTCTCATAGTGCCTTCAAAATGCCTTTCACTCAATGTTTAAAGAAAATAACCGCCTATTTAACAGTTGCAAAAGACTAGATTTAATTTTCTAAAGTTTGTGAAAACATGTCCTGGTGAATTTTTGTTACAGGTCAGGATATTATTGCCCTGTCTTAAAAGTGAATTCATACGGACTGTATAAATTCAAATGCTGTTTGTTGTTCATTACATTTTTATTTGCGTTTGCATTACAGTATTAATATGATAAATGCTTTTAATACCTGAAAGCAGGTGTTATTGTTTTCATAACAAGCATCTTTCGTATCCTTTATATCCACTAAAAGAACGTAGATTTGCGTTCTAGCAAAATAACGAGTATTATCATTTCATAGTGAGGAACAAAAATGACTCAAATGCCTGAAGAATATTTGCCTAATAGTTATTCTGATATAAATTGCTCTAGAGTTGTAATATAACATGTATATTTTAGATAGTATTGGTATGTATGTATTTTTCTTATTTTCTTCAAACAGTATTCAAACAATGGGTTTAGTAATCTATTTTAAGTTTTTGAAATAATATTGTTTATTCTTTGTAGAAATTGTTTGTAGAAAGCGCTTTATAGATTTCAGTTTAATTTCCATACTTTGCTACGCAATTAAAGTTAAATATTGAATTCTTCAGTTCTGACTGATAATGTAAAATATAGTAGTTATAGAGAGAAAAAATACCTTTTCGAGCAAGAATTTTCTTTAACAAATAACGAAACGTTGATTAATTTGATGAAATTGATGACTGCTTATGAAGAAGAAAACTTGAATTCTAAATAAGTAAAGCAAAAGCGCTAAGATTTTTGCTTAACGTTATAGAACATAAAACTAAAAGAGTCATTAAAATCTGCAGTTTTGTATTTTACTGTTTTGCTGGTTCATCATTTCTCTCGATAAAGAGAAGGTCGCCTTTTTTTTTATGGTTCTCTTTATAGAATTCTATTCCCGCCCAATTTTTTATCACGAAAAAGTATGAAAGCGTACATTATCATAAGCCCTTGTCGTATAAAAATGAGTGCTTTATAAAGCTGGAGAACAGACTTTTTCAATTTCTAAAATCTAATTGCCGAGTCACTTTATCAAATAAATTTTGAATTCTTTTGACTTTAGTATATGTTTGGTATAACTCATTGTTACATTATGCATCATCATTGCAATAGTTCTTAAGTTACACCACAATCGTAACTGTAAAGCATGTTTCATCAGCAGTAAAATTTGTTACAAACTGATTTTTTGACTGTGATATGAAATTAAAGCAGGTAAAACTGCACAAAATTAAGAAAAGAAGTCTTAGAATGCGACGATAATTAAAACAGAGAAAGAACAGCAAAATTTTGATCTCAACTAAGCTGTGTGTAAGTGAATAGTATATCAAACCATTTCGTTCAGGAATTTCTTTAACGTTGCTATTATCCTTCAACGTTGAAAATATTCTAGAATTTTTTTGTCAATTGTATATTCTTTTACAATATCATTAATTTAAAATGAAATACTATTTTATGTTTTGCATAAAAATATGTGTATTACTATAAACGTGTGTATGTATTTTTTTCATGTTTCACATTATTATAATTCGTGCGTCATTATTGCATTTTCTGCATGTAATGATAGGTTATAGGTTCCTAAATTCAATTTACACAATTGCTGAAAGTTTATAATAATTAGCTACAGTAGACTCGAAGATACAGCTTGTTTAAATTCGCCATACCTGTCAAATTTTGATGAAATGTCACCAGATCGAAGAACTTTACTTTTTTCGAAAAAAATTGTAAATTTTTTCGGAAAATTTAATGCGAAATTTAGGATCACTAAGTAGAAAATTACGATAAAATTCCAGAAATATGTTTCACTTCTATCTTCAGTCTAGAAAAAGTTCAAGAACCGAAAGAAAGCTCAGTAGTAAGTAGTGAATGCAAAAGTTGTGGAGTCATGAGGTTTTTTTTTAGCAGGAGACGGAAAATATGTGCAATAACCTCATCGGGACTCGAACCCTGAATCGCTCTAAAACACTTCGAGTGCGCTCCCAATTACGCCACGAAGACATTCAGGTAGGAGGACGAAAATATCTTATAAAATAGTTCAATGAAAATATTTTCAGCTGTGGTTCAACAAATGAATTTATTCTGTCTTTTCGGAGTTTCATTTATTTTTCATGCACATTTTCAGATGTGTGTATCCCGGTTATTTAACTTCCGTTAATTTCCTTTGGAAAATTAATTTATAAATTTGTTATTTGAAACTAACCAGTCATTTATAATTTCAGCCTTTATTTTAACTTTTCTTTTCCGTTATCTCACCAGAATGCAAATCAGTTAGATACTATTTAAACTGAGGTTTGGAGATTGTAAGACAAAGTGCGTTTCTGCCTTTTCCGGGCACGTTTCGTTGGTTCCTACCAGTTCTGATAAGTTTCAAATTATTCGACTTTACTCTATAGCTGCCAGCATTAAAATTTATTACGCCGATAGAGTTATTGACCAGCTTAGATTAAAATTCAGTTGTGTAGCCCTTGACTACTACTACGACTTAAATTGAAATTTACTATTCCTTAGTTTTATCACCACGAGTTGTGGATTTTATTAGCACAAGAGCATGCATTCATATTCTGATTTTTGTTTAATAAAAGAGGTTTTTAAAACCTTTCCATGGCTTGTAATTACTATTGGGAAATTAGTTGTTATGGAATGGCAACGAAAGAGAAATTGTTGTTCTAAAAAGATGACAGATGACTGAATTCAGTTATAATGTTTTGTGGGTGTTGCGTATTGTAATGAACCTGTTAACACTGTGCTAAAGAGTATTAAAATACTATATTTTAAAATAACATCTTTCCTTTCTTCTAATTTTTAACAAACCACTTATTTTTTTCTCTTATACTAACGATGATGTTTACGACATTTTGGCGCCCCCAGGTGGACGAGTTTGTTGCAAGCATGTCGGATGAAAGAATAGATAGGGTAAGTGGTTAAGTTTCATAATCGGGTTGAGCGCCAAGCTCGGCGAGAGTTTTTTATTTGGGCGATTTTGATTTGGTTGTGGTTTCCGGCTGTATGTTTTCTTGTGGCAAACCTAGAGCTTTATTTCGGTAACTGTAAGAGCGCGAATTTAGTGTATCCAGAAGATTTTCTTAAGAATTTAATTTTGAAATACTGTGTTTTTTTTTTAAGTTTTACTGTGTAATAGTATTATTATATATATATGTGTTTAAATATTATATAAATAATTTATATAAATATTTGCAGAAGCTGTTGTTGGTGGTAGAATGTTGGATTTCAAATGACGTGAAGTTTATAATTTATGAATGTTTTCATTTAATTTTAATTATTTAATTATTTTTTATCATCTCATTTTACTATTCTGTTTACATTAAATAACGGCATTTCACTACTGCAAAACTTAAAAGTTGCTATTCTGTTTACGTTTAAAAATCACATTCTAGTACTTTTATTGCCGAAAAAAAAAATTCGCCAAATTTTGAAGGCCAAAATAGTTTGGCGCCAACTTACCCCGCTTATGGAATTTTAGCCGGGTAAGTTAATTGCCTTATACTTCCGTTTTGAAGTTACTGATTATTGTTTTACAGAAGTTTAAATATTATTTTTACCTAATTTTCTTCTGAATAATTTAAACTTTTAAGACAAAATGGAAGTGATCAAACAAAACTGCGCAACGTTCCGCTATTATGAAAGCATATAAAAGGCTAGATGAACATTTAAATGGTGTTAATATTGATTAGGAAGAAGTAGAAATGTGTTTTTATTTGTTCAAAAAAAAAGGAAAAACATTAGAATTGGCGCACAGTGCTTAGTTAGATACTATAACAGATGATAAAGAATTCGAACCAGAATTTTAAATAGTAGACGACTATCGAGAAAAGGCGGTTAGAGTACAGTTAAAATCGGAACGATTTCTCGATAATATTAAAGAAAATTAAACGAAATCCAAAATGCTCCATCATAGAATAGTCAAAAGCTAGTTGCTGATGAAAATACATGTAAAACTGTGTGCCAACGCCTACCGAAATTAGAACTTTATAAGTTCGCAAGTGATTTAAAAAATTGGCTTAAATTCTGAAATCAGCTTAAAAACATACGCTAAAACTCGTACATGAAAATAATACCTTAACCAATGCAGACAAATTAGATTATTTGATACAGTCAACAAAAATTAAATCAAAAGCTAGGAATACTGAAGAATCTTTTCCTGTGACGAACGAAAATTATCCTTTGGCTATAGAAAGCCTCACTGAGAGATATGGCAGTAAAGAACTTTTAATTGATTTTTATGTTCAAGAGTTAATAAAACTTGTTTTGGATAACGAAGCAAAAACAAAACACGATTCTTTGAGCAGTTTGTATAACGAACTTTCAACACAACTTAGAGCCCTGAGCAGTCCTTGTGTAGCAACTGATCAGTGTGGAACAATTTTATATTATCTTGTAGAAATTGTATTCTTATTCATGTATTGCGATCATTTGAAAAACAACGGAAAATTACTAAATCTGAACAAAACATTTCGAGTCTTGAAGCAATAACTGAATTTCTGAAAAGCGGAGTTCAGTCAGAATTAAAAAGAAAATTAAGCAGAGCGGATATTTTTTTCTCTTTCTGATTGTAAACACTCGGAAACTAGCCGAAATATTCCTTCCGCGTCGGATTTGATGAATCATGAAGCAATACCTTCTTATTCGTTTTGTTTAAAAGATCATGAAACGGTTAATTGTAAAAAAAGCGTTTTATATTCTGTTAGATGAAAAAGGTTTGAGGTAAAAAAGAAAAGTTTATGTAGAATATGCTTGGTTAAAGGTCACTTCAGTAACCAGTGTTGATCAAATGTTAAGGTTCAGATCTGTTCAGAAAGAATTTTGAAATTTTTTGTCCTTATTTGGCTTGAATGTAATCGGTCTGGTGAAATGCGTAAGCAGGAAAATGACGAGAAAGAGAAAACAATCGATTATTTTCATTCACGTGCTACGAATGAAGTTTTCCTTCACACACTGGTTGTAAACATAGAGGGTAAGAATAAAAGGCGTATAGTCAGATTACGGGAAACTTACAAAATTATGTTTTTAAGGTCTACCGCAGAAGAAATGGGTTTTGACTTGCAATGAGAAGAAGAATTTAGCCACTCTTTATTTGGTGGAATGAAAACTGAAATTTATAAACATAAATGTTACAAGATTGATTTGAGTAGCCTTGATGATAATTATTCCTGTAAATTAGATGCTGTAGATCATGATGTTATTTGTAATGCTTATTCCAAGCATATGATGTGGTTCTTGGATTCGTGAATTAGAAAGTAAAGAAATACGTTTAACTGCTACCCAATGGAATCCAAGCGCTATTAAGTATTGTTAGGGGCAGACGTTACATTGAAGTTATTAAATGGCAGACGAGAACTAAGAACAGGTTTAGTGGCTATAGAAACAAAATTGGGCTGGACTTTGATAGGTAAAGTATCTCAATCCGAACATCAGCACAACGTAAATATCTAGAAGACCTGTCTATTTCATCGCTGTGGAACTTAGAATTATTGGGTATCCGAGACCCCGTTGAACAAAAAACTAAAGAAGAGCTGTTATGGTTCATTTCCAAGAAATAGTTCTTCAAATAGAAAATGGTAGATACGAGGTTAATATGCCTTAGAAAATTGAACTCGCAGTCTTACCTGACAATTATGACCTATTTTTGGAAAGACTCGAATCTATTACGAAGAAGTTAGAGAAAATCGAGTATCGTGAAAAGTATCATGAAGTCTTTAATGAATGGCTGCAGGAAGGAGGGATTGAAGAAGTTCCCCAAGAAAAGTTGTCCTTACCCGTTGCTCATTACATCACATATCGTCCAGTCATTAAAGAAACATCCTCAGTATCTTCCATGAAAATTAGACATATTTTCAATGCTTCGGCAAAGCTTCCTAATCAGCCATCTCTAAATGATTGCTTAGAAACTGAAATTAATTTGATTGAAACTGTTCCTTCTATTCTAGCAAGATTTAGCTTATATGAAATTGGTGTAATTTCACACATAAGAAGAGCTTTTCTACAGATATCTCTAAATGAAACAGATCGAGAATTTTTACGATTTCTTTGATATTGTGATGGTAGAATAAAGACATTTCATCACACTCGTGTGGTATTTGGCATTACCTGAAGTCCATTTTTGCTGACGGTGGTTATTGACCATCATTTGTCCAAAGATTCGTGGAACGAAAAATATTCTGAAGAAGTATTGAAAAAACTACGACATAGTTTGTATTTTGATAATTGCGCGACAACTATAAAGACAGCTTCAGAATTGAACAACTTTATTGAATCTGCTACAAACACAAAGAAGGAATGTTTGATCTTAGAGGATGGGAAATCACTGTTATTTCTCCTTGTTCTTCCACAGGATCTAAATCACATATATTGGGACTGATATGGAACAGATATTCAGATAAATTAGAAATCGATATCTAAGCCTTAAAATTTGACGAGACAAAAATTAACCAAAAGAAAAATTCTTTCACTCATAAGTCGTATATATGACCCTAGAGGCTTTTTTTCACTTGCTACGGTACAAGCTTAGATTTTACTTTAAGCTACATGGAAAACGAAAGAATCTAGGAATAATGAAGTAAACGAAGAAATTAAAAGAAATTTCTGAAATGGTTCAAGCAACTGCACCATTTGAAAAATATAAAGATTTCAAGACGATTAGGTGTCACTTTGGAGTTCCGCTTGAGCTTGCATACTTATGTAGATGCGAGTCGCACAGCCTTTTCAGCCCGCATCTTTTTAAGCAGTGAAGCTCCAGATGGAGTGGGGAAACTTCAATTACTTCAAGGCCAAGTTACGGATAACGCCACTGAAGAAAATCCCCATACCACGATTAGAGCTAATGTCAGTTACAATCGGAACTAGACTGTTCGAATCTATGAAAAATGCTTTAAAAATTGATGAATATAAAACATTCTTTTGGACCGATTCTTGAACAGTTCTTACATGGATTACACAGCAAGAACCCTGGTTAACATTCGTTCACGACCGAGTGAATAAAATCAGAAAACTCCCGAAAATTGGTACCATAGTCCAGGTAATCAGGGCCCAGCTAACCTTCTATAGACGGGACGTGGATGCGAAAGACTTCAGAAATCCATGGAGTGACAAGGACCACCTTGGTTGAAGAATTCAAAAGAGCAGTGGCCTAAGTCAATCGTGAATATCAATGAAAAGGAAGTGGAAATGGAAAAACGACACACAGTCCATTGTATCACAGTTAGCAAGGAAGTTTTCGAAATTCTCAAAGATGATCCGAATTTTAGCTTGGGTGTTAGGTTTTCAACCAAAGTCTAAAGATCCGAGAAAATACTTTTTTACAAAAGAAGAACTGTTGAATGCACAAAAGGTACTTTCCTTCCTGCGCAAAAAAAAATGTTTCGGTGGTGAAGAAACGCGAAAGAATTTGATAAATGTTGATGTTTATGAAGATGATGAAGGAATTTAACGATTTGAGTACAGACTAACAAACGAAGATGAAACTCAAGATTTCATTTCTCTAATAATTCTGCCGTCCGAGCATGTGGTAGAAAGAAGATATATTGAGCAAGAACATACTGCGAACAAACATTCTGGGACATCTACTCTCTTAACCATTCTGCTTGAAAGATTTTGGATTTAAAAAAAAATTCGCAGTGTCATCAGCAAATGCATCATCTGTAAAAAACAAAGAATTAAAAATCTTGAGGTACCTTTCCTGCCCCTTCCGACAGGTTGAAGCAGAATATCAGCTGTTTTTCAGGTATCTGGTATTGATTTATAGTAGGTCCCTTGATGACAAAAATCTAAAGAGAAGGTTTGGATTGTCCTGTTTCCCTGTGCGGTATTCAGAGCCGTACATTTGGAGCTGATGCCATTCTCTAAGTACAAATTCTTTGATACAAGCTACACGAGGATTTGTCGCAAGGAAAGGACGAATATCTATATTATATTCGGATAATGGTTCTAATTTCACCCGGTTAAGCACCGCTTTGAAGAAACTGGACTGGAAGAAGATTCAAAATGAATTTGAATTGAACGAAATTCGTTGGAAATTCAACCCACCCGCCTACCCATGGTGGAAAGGGTTATGGGAACGCTTGATTGGAATTTTGAAAGATCTTCTGAAAAAGAACCTCGGCCGTTCTTCTCTGACACATGAGTAATTACAGACTTTAGTCTGCGAATGTGAATCCATTATCAACAATAGAACATTAACTTATGTGTCGGAAGAACCGGAGCTCAAAACTCTGACTTTTATGTTTCTTCAGAACATTCGTATAAATGATGTTCCTAACTTAGATCAAATTGAAAAGATCAATATTGTTAAAAGATATAAATAACTTCAAAAAGTAAAAGATATAAATATCTTCAGAAAGTACGAGACCATTTTAAACAAAGATTTAGGAAAGAATATTTATGTTTCCTTCGTTCTTCAGTTTCCAAAAGGTATAACAAAATTAATATAGGGGACATCATGTTAATTGGTACAGATAATACAAAACGACTGTATTGGTGCCTCGGAAGAGTACTGAAACTTTTCCCTTGCAAAGGTGGAGTTGTCAAACTTGTGAAATTAAAATCTCCTAATGCAAATGTGTTAAGACCAGTACAACAACTATACCCTTTAAAGAATGTGAATCTATTATTCGTGTGAATCTATTATTCGTGAATGTATTATTCGTGAATATGGAATTTCTCTTTTCTCACAAGTGCAGTTCGTGGTATACTCTGAGTAACGCTGCACTCTGTTCGTAGTACACCCTAGGCCTTCTATTGTGCACCCTGGCAACGCTGTCAGTGACAAGATGATCAAATCGCCGATGGGTCTTAATCATTCCGGAAGAATGCATTAAATTGCAAATATCTGGTCATTTGAAACAACTGCAACATTTCTTTTACATTATCAAAAATAGATTTTACATGCAGGCTGTGAATTGTTTCAAAATAATTTGAACCTAATGAGGGTATATATATATCAAAATAATTAAAAGAGTAACAATTTAGTGCATTATAAATGTAATTCTAATGAATGAAATGAGGGTTTCGCTATTTGAGATCTTTTTTGTAAATGCATTATTTTTAAAATGTAAAAATGTTCTTTTATAGAAAGTATCGTATCATTAAAAGAAAGTAACAGCAAGAATATTGTATGATAATGTATAGGATTATACTTGATAAGTGCTATTTTAGTCTTATAACCCTAACAGAGGTAGAGCAAATTATATATGAGAACAAGAACAAAGTCTTGAGAAGGTTAAAATGACCTTTTTATTTAATCAGAATTTAGAAGTACAAATAACCACAACCGTGATGAGGCAAATAAATCGAACAGACCAATTTATATCAAACTATGTACAGTATTCAAGGCCCACACCATTAAATACTATACTAGAAGCTGGCTCAGTAACTCTACCGGAGCTTCAGAATTAAAGTGTCGGCAACAAGAGGTCACAAAGTCAAATAGTTACAACTATTAGACCTGGTAGAAAACTAATTACGTAGCTAGCACGCGATGCCAGAAACCCCCGTCTGTCTTAAATCGAAAATTCTCGGTTTCAATATTCACTATGAATTTGCATTCTGATGAGGAGTCTGGAAAAGATAAGTAGTAAAGACTAAAATCAAAATAACTCATTAATTAATATAAAATTTCTTGCAAATGTACAAGCACGGAAAATAATTCATGCTTGAAAATTAGATAAACTTCATTTAACTCTTTAAAAATGCATTCATATCTTTATTAATAAAACACAAGTTATTGTTAAATGGTTGCGCAAATAAAAGGAATTCTTTTTAATGAAACATTTAACTAAATATTTATTCTCTGAACCTTTTAACACTACGAGCTTTACCGTTATAACTGGTTGTTTAAATACCGAAATAAATGTTTCAGAAATAGTCAAGCTGAATAATAAAGATAGTGAAATAATCTCATTATACTCAGCTTAATTTTCGTGCGTCCGGGAATTATTTTCTTAAACATGCTGGGTAATTAAGTAAAACTTTTCAAACTGAAAATTTCAGCTGAAATTTATTTAGTTTTATATGATTTAATTAATTTGTTTTTGAAGGAGGTTTTTGCGTAGTAAAATGTCTTTAAAGTATTGCTTAACTAGACAAAAATAAATTGAGCTCTCATTAATGAACGAAATAATTTTAATATTTCGTTTCAATATTTTTGCATTTTAATATTTCGTTTTAATTTGTAGTTGAACAAAATCCAGATTGCGCAACAGGTTTATTAGGCTCATTCTGTTACAAATCCCTAGCTGACATGTTAGAAACAGTTAGTTTAATTAATAATTAAAGTTCATGAAAAACTTTAATTATTAACAAAACATTTAATGGGAAAATTCAAATTAGCTCGAAGTATTTTAATAAGAGGGTTGATTTTTAACTTTGTTTATCATTGTACAGTAGCATCACCTTTTACTGCATTCGATGTTAATTACGATGCAATTTATGATTTAAATTCAATTATGATATATTACTAATATTTATTTCTGGTAGCAAGAAACGACTGCTGTAATTGAGAATATTCCCAGTACTTCCAGCATCCAAAGGTCTTAAACTCTCAGCCACTTGCGGAGTCCAGATATTTTAAGGAAAAGAACCGGTGTTACTGTATGCCATACATTGCAACTAACGTTTCTTATTTGTGGATCTCAAATCCTCTCTGGCTTTGTTGTTGAGAGAATAATTAACAAATAAGTTGCAAGAAGATTGAAAGAATGACTTCAAGACATTCAGATTAATTATTAAAAATTAGGCCGAATAACGCAGGGAAGGTTTCTTTTCATTCAGTTGCGGCCCTATTGTAACCAGCAAGGAAGACTATCGAAGAGAAAATCAGAGCATTTATTGACAGTATTTAAAAATAGATTTGTTTATTTTATTTCTAACTAAAATGTTATTTAAAATAATTTTAATTGCAATCGAATAGCATTTCATGAATCTGAGTGATAAGAATCTTTTAACACTATGAGCTTTGCTATTATAATTGGTTGTTTAAATACCGAAACAAATGTTTCAGAAATAGCCAGGCTGAATAATAAAGATATTGAAATAATCTGGTTTCATGGTTTTTGTTTTGTCACTGTGCGGCTTGGGACTGACATTACGACATTAGGACAAATATAATAGACACTACCTTAAATAAAACGTATAATTAGCAACAACACGTAATCAAAGGGAAAAGAATTTAATTAAGTTACTAATTTCTGTCAGTATTTGTTAAGATCCACACTGGCATGGGTTCGGCACTGGCATGAGATCTACTCTGGCACAGAACTTATGCCGGTATAATTGAAATCGACTTTTGAACTGTCTATCGAGTAAGTGGCAATAGAAAATCTATCTTGTGTGGTTTTTTTTTCCTGTCTTAGACATACAATAATAATATGGATATTGCTCCTCTAGCCTGTCCTTTTCTCGGATGTTAAAACTGGAATTGATTCAGTGGTTTTGTTCTCTTAACGTAGCCTTTAAAGCCAGCTATCAAAAATTAGCCTTTAAATTGCTTAACTATCCTCAAATGAAGCAAATAAAAATTAATGATATAAATGAAATGATACTGTATTATTATATCTATTCAAACAAAACATTTTGACAAGTGGGACCGGACACCAGAAATTCATCATTGGTTGTTAGAGTGTAGTCCCGCGCACTAGCTGTTAAGCTCCACCCCCAACTTCGATGGAGAAGGCTTTCTCACACCTCTTCTACCACACTAAGCCACAGAGAGGGCTTTCGACTCGCCGTTATTTTGAGTGTCCCCATGCCACACAGGCACTATATACCTAGAAATGAATATGTCTTCTCCGGGACTCGAGGCCGAGACAGATGCTAAGGCACTAGGAGCACGAACCTCTGTACCAATCGGGGCAGCGAAAAATTTGAAGTTTTTTCCACGCTGACATCATAGCTATTATTGAAAACATGCAGCGTGTAGAGTAACGAAACTAAATATGAACAAAATCAGGCTGATGTAATGCGTTAAGCAATAGGCAGCTCAGACTTTGCTTAACAGTGGTAGGTCCAAAAAAGCGGCGAAGACTGAAAATTAACATTTACATTATACATGTGGTATAGTGTTAAAATGTTCCCTATTTTGCTTTTGATAATGACTTAAATTTCATGAAAATGTTATACAATATCAGTCAAGAAATAAATATTTGTTTATGTTCATATTAATAAATTATTAAATAACTAATTTTTTAATAAATTAAGAAGCAAAGTTGCGTCTTAAAAGTGAGAAAAGTTCCTTTTTTAATGTATAAGACTGTTATAAATGTATTTTATTTAAATATATATAATGCCTATATGTGTAGTATGCAATTATCCTTTTTACTTTTTATAATTTATAATTGAATGTAAATAATATAACTTTCTATTTTACATTCTTAAAATGTGTATTTATATGGTTTTTTTCTGGATTTAAGCAAGTTGTAAATATATTTGTATTCTTTAATGTTGATAATATTTCATAAACGCATTCAAACATTAAAGATAATGTTATAAATGTGATAATGTTTTTTGAAAGCGGGTTTGCTATGATTCTAACTAAAATTTCATATATTCCCTTTATTTTTATGAGATTAAACTCCCGCACGAAAACTATTGTTAAAATGGCAAGCATTTTATTATTGTTACTAGCCGCTGCGCGGCCAGCCTTCGTCTTGCTTTTATGTGTACCGGAAAAATGCTTAAAGAGAACACCAAACATTAAATTTGAAAACTGCACAGAATTTTACTCTGCAGAACAATTTTATCGAAAAAGAAACAAACAACAACGGGGAAAAAATTCAGTTAAAAATGCATTACATATAAAAAGCATACAATGAAATAAGCAATACCACTTAATACAAATATTAATTATCCTAATAAATAAATTAACCAACTTCCTGCTGCCTTCTCTAGACAAACGTCCAGCATCCAAGAGAAACATTAAATTTAAAAACTGCACAGAATTATCGCCCTCATTTTTCCGGCTGGCAATAGTGCTGATATCAGCAACAATGGCTGCGTGCCATTGTTGTTCATATAATGAGAGAAAATCATCAATTTGATACTATTTCATAAAAAAAACCAACTCATTCGAATTTTGAATTGTCTAGATGCATCCTGTGTACCAGATTTCATAGGCCTGGGTCTATTAGCTTACGCGCAGTACGAACGAAAGACACCTACACACACAGAAAGACTCGTCCTTTTAAATATAGATATATAAATTAATTAAACAATTTACTTTTGCAAAAAGAAACAATCTTTCAATTTCTTAAACTGTTCAATAAAGTGAAATTTCGCTTTGCTATAGCCCATTATGTCTTAAATGACGCGATTTCGTCAGAAAACATAAAATTAAAAAAAAAATCTAATTCGAATTTCGAAAAACTCGGTTTGAGGTGCACAGGCTCATGCAAAAAAAACTTTTTAATTTCTTAAACTTTTCAGTCTCTTAAAAACAGTAACATAAGAAATACGATGAAAATTTGTTGCTAAACCGAAATTTTTAAAAGAATGAACTATTCAAAATGATGCAATTTCATCAAAAATCTATCAACAACAATAAGGAAAATTGTTGCCAAAACTACATTTTAAAATATCTGAGATGTGAGAAGTATATTCGGAAGCTTCATTTAAAAAATTTTTTAAAAATACAAAATATTATTGTTTTTCCAAAATTCTTTTTTTAAAAGGAGTCGAAAGGATTAAAGTTCAGTGTGTCCAAAAATCAAAGGAAAATAAACAGCAGATTTTTTAAAATAAGTTTTTTTTAAAAAAACTCCGCTGAAAAGGTGTTAAGCTCACCTTCCTAAATAAATTCGCATTTAATCGATTTATTGAAATATGAAATTTATTTTAAGTTCGTAAAATAGCTAAGTGTCTACGCTTCACGACGATGTAGAAATGAAATGTATAGAGTGAAAGCTCGCTTTCCTGTAGCCCATTATGTCTCAAAATGACGCTATTTGGTTAAAAACATAAAATAAAAAAAAATTCGAATTCGAATTTCGAAAAAATCGTTCGAGGTGCACTGGCTCTTGTGTATATACACCTATGTACCAAATTTCGTGGCCCTGGGTCTATTAGCTTACTCGCAACACGAACGAAAGACACACACACAGACTCTTTGTTTTATTATATGTAGAGATTATTATTTCATTTAGAATTATCAAAATAATGTTAAGAAGCTTGTTGAAATAACAAAATATTATTACAAAGCTGTCGCACTAATAAAAAATATACTATTACTGTTTAAAACATATTCACCTAGTTGGCAATAAATCATTCATTTCCTGTATGCCCCAATATGACTATTATTATTATTATTAATTATTAATAATATTATTATTTCCTTCTTTTCTCCAGAAGTAGAAAAAATATATAATTTTTGTATAGTCTTAAGTATATTATTTTTATTTTTTTGTATATGTAAGTCATTTTTTAAACACTTTGTTTGTGGGGGAGAAAGTAATATTCATGCCACGTAGTATTGCAGCGCTCTTAAATAAGATGACTTATTTGTGTCTAATTGTTAGTATTAAGTGTGAATTTTAATATCAAGGATGACTAAGCATTGAAATAATTCTGTAAAATATTTTCGCGAAGCTCTATCGAAATGAATAATAAATTGATGCTATAAGGAAATACACTACACTAATTTCTTCAAAATTATTTTTAAATATAAATATTTTTCTGGCTTTTCTACTAACAAAAATTTTTTTCGCTTATAGAATAAACTAACAATACAGCTCCTTCGAAGTATTTAAGATTATTTCCACCAGCTTTATCAAATTAAATGATACCTTGTACTTCAGAAAACAAACAGCGTGATCTTTCCATTAATATCCGTTGTTGCCATTCGACTTGGTGTGACATTTAACACCATCATCTTCATTCTTGAATCTTATCGAGCCTAGAAACGTGCTGGGCTTAAAAGAAAGCAACAGCAACAAGCTATAATCTCTTTTCTTGCGTCATGGTCTGAGATTAAGATGATAAACAGAAAGATCATTGATTACTCACGAAAAATTGCACTTGCAGGGAACGGATCGGCGATAGGCATTTGGACGGCAATGGGCGAAATAAATCTTCCCTAAGAGTTCCTTAAATGGATTTTACGTAGAAGAACAAGTAAAGAAAATGATGGAATTTATTTCCTTTCTATTCGCCAGAATAAAACCTAGATAATCGGATTCTTTTCCCTTCACGCTCAAACTTGACTTCTATCTCTCAATGTTTTTATTTTGGCTTGAAATGAATGTGACTTGTCAGATTCCAAATAAGTAATCTTTGGAATTATTGAAGGTATGAAATGATATCACTACTCGTTACTCATTATTTTATTATTCCTTCTGATCCCTTTATCTAGAAGAACTTACAAATGAAAAAGCTGCTTATCTTCTTATTAAACGTAAATAATTTATTAATTAATTAAGAGTTGTTATTAGACTCGAAACTCACTTTTTCTCTGCATCACTTTCCAAGTTATTGCCATCAAATGTTATACCGGGGTTTTATTTAAAACAAATTTTAAATGAAGAATCCGTAAATGAAGAATATATGTTCCTTGCACTGTAGAAAAATGATGGCTCTTAGAGGCACCGAATTTTTAATACAGATACTTCTCCAACCGAACATGGGCACTTGGGAGCCCAAATTTTGAATTTCGAAATTTTTTAAATATATTTCCCATTTTGCACAAAGTTAACGAAATTTTGCTTAACGAACTCAGCAATTTGAAAGCCAGAAGTGGAAACACTGTTCGAAATAAAGCATTTTTATCTCCAGCATGACAGATTGTTGCCATTTGGCAAGATGTTAAATATTTATCTATATGTATCTTTATTGTATCTTTTTTGCATCTTTAATGTATAGCAACCCCAAATATTCTGTCGGGAATTCTAAAGGTATACTGAGTTTAAATATTTTGTGATTTTATTCTGACCTGAGTTCTTTACTTCTTTCTTTAATTACCAACTTCACTCATGAAATTACATTAGCTGGATTTGTTAAATGCATTTATATATTTCTTTTATCTATATATATAAAGAAAAATGTCTGTGTGTTTGTTCGCAATTAACTCAGTCACTATTATAGCTATCCTCACCAAACTTTCTACCATTCTTTTCTGAGTCCTGGGAAAAGGTCGACGTCCACTTTTTTCCAAAAAAAAAACTATAGCTAAAATCAGAAATACTAATTAAAAACTCTGAAAACGCTAATTTTCGCCCTCATTTTTCCGAGCGGCAACAGTCTCGCACGCTGAAAATAAAACTCTGCTTTATTTTGAGAAGTGTTGCCACTGCTCGCTTTCAAATCTTAGAGTTTGTTAATAAAAAATTCTAAGTTTTACAACGAAATCAAAATAGCATTGCCAAATATTAAATACATTATTACCGATTCCAAAAATTCTCGGGAAGCCATTTCGACTGTTCCCATCTTTGTACGACTTTAATAGGCCTAGACATTAACTAAAAACTCTGAAAACACTCATTTTCGCCCTCATTTTTCCGAGTGGCAACAGTCTCCTGCATTTGAGATAAAAAGGCTTTGTTTCGAAAAGTGATGCTACTGTTCGCTTTCAAATCGTAGAGTCTGTTAATAAAAAATTTGTAAGTTTTACGAAATATCTCTATATAAACAAGAATGTGTGTTTGTTTTTTCGCCTTATTGATTTCTGATAAATTATGATCAGCTTTTTGCTACATTTAATCGACTAAATTCAATATAGGTGAAATATCGGAAGGAACTTGAGCTTTTACGACCATTTGATTAGAAAGACGAAAATCATTAAGAAATGCGTGCCATTTTTGCTGATATAATGATAGAGAATTAGCTCATTTTACTATGGAAAATTTTTATGTGGGTTCCATATTACATAAGACTGAAAATGTGTGACTATCAATCGTATTTTTTGCATTGTTATCACGGGACGATTACAGCTGTATCGTTCTCTCTGTTGTTAGATATATTATTCTCAACCTTACTTAACTGGCATCAAGTATTTCCGCTAGTTTATTATAATAATTATTTTAGGCAGCTGACCGCTCAAACGAACAAAAGTGATTCGATGAAAAAGTGAGTTTCGAGAATAATTGCCCTTAATATTTTTAAGAGTTTTGTGGCATAAGTGCAAAGAAAATTATGTTTAATAATTAAAAAAAAGCTAAGTTTAAAATACAAGAAAAGTTGTGTCAGCAAAAGTGAGTCTAAGAACAATGTGTGAGCTCAACGAAGCATAATACATCTGGTGCGAAGTTAAAATCTGAATCCCTTAAGGGTTTTTTTTTTTTTTTTTAATATTCATGAAAAAAATTACGCAATTTTTTTTTATCTTCACGAAAAGTATGTTATCCGAATAGTCTCTGATATAAGATGAAGAATAGGGGAAAACGCAAAATTTTAATTGGAACCGAATTCGACTAAAAAACGGCAAATAAATTATGAAAAAAGCTTGCAGGGATATACATACACAATTAACTGGTATCGTTTACTTGGAAAACTTTCCACAGGAAACTATCATAGCAGCTGAATCCAGAGACTGCGTGGCTACTTTGGGAGAGCATGAGTATTGCATTTTATAATATACTTTACTACTTTCTTTCGGAACATCACATATGAAAGTACTTTTATCTGGGTATTTAGTTCTGCTGTGCTAACTATTTAACTCAATTCACTATGTAAAAAAAGCGAAAAGAAACCGGATTTCCTCAGACTGAAGAGGTTATTATCAACGCTTCCAAAATTTATTTAATAACTTACGCTTCCGTTTTCCTCTTTAATTTGCTAAAGTTTCCAAATTAAATGTCTAGCATACCTTTGAGCAATTTTTATTTTTATTTTACTTATAAATCTATTCTCGTTTAAAATTAGGCAAAAAAAGGAACTTTAAATTCCGCATATTTTGAACAGAACTCTATCGATTCAAGAACGATAAGCCATTGTTCCTCTTCTTCGAAAGCTGTTTTTCTTTTGAAGAAGACGGTTTGGTTTATTTCATTATGGCAAAGTACTCGATGGTTATCTGTCTAAGTGAGGGATAACTTCGTGAAGGACGTTTTAATGAAAAATGACTCGTGTCCACATTACAGGCGGGAAAAACCACGAAATTGCCTTTCAGCCAGCCCGTTCGCCTGGAATCGAACCCAGGTCGAACTAGTAGTGTTCAGCGTATTTAACACTTGGCCGTTGGTGAGCTTTTGATAATGGATAGCTTTTGATAATGCATTCTCGTTTTAAAGAACATTTTTTCTTCTTTAATTCTGATATCCACAATTCGCAGTTTTCAGCACTATCAAAACTTTTACTGATTTTACGTATTACGAGACGTTCTACATTTAGTAAAAGTTTGTATACATTTTCATTTATTTTTAAATCTTTACTGCAGTTTGTTTCGTATTCAAAGTTTGCAGTATGTATGAATCTGAATATCAGCTTTAAAAAAAATTCATTATTTAAGAATAAGAAAACTCTAAGAAAAACTTAAAACTTTAATATACAGTAATGTGACAATTATTTTAAATCAATTAACTAATTGACTAACTAACAATTAAATTGTTAAGTTAATTAAGTTATATGAATTAATTTGCTAACCATTAAATTTAAGTTAAACACTGTCTCATCTTATCTTGGTTTATTTCATGGATATTAGCAGCGATCAATAGGTTATGCAAGTTGAAACCATACAAAAGAGTTTAAAAGCTAATTCAGTTAATTGCCGAAAGTGAATGCCGCGTACTATCTCGGAGAAAATTAAAGCCAGCTCCATTTGCCGGAAGCCGTATTATTTTCTCTTATTGTGTGAATTGATGTTTTTTGAGTACTTAATAAGAAAGCAACCTGATGCCTGGTTTGAAATTATAATAATTATTATAAAATTATAATGGTTATAATTAAATTATAATGGTTAATTTCATTTTTATATATTGTAATCCTAAGCAAAGCAAATCTTCGCAAAATTTATTCATTCGTTGCTGATGAGTTATCGATAGTGGTTAAATAGGTTATGTTCTCTCTACTTCCATTTTAGTTTTAGACCACCCAAGAGTAACTAAATAAATTGATATTCTCATCATATTCACACTCTGGTTCTTTGGGTTTAATTGGAAATTCTTTAAGGATGCGGTGAGTAAAATTCGAAATCCTTTCCCAACTTTTGGAAGTGCATATGCTGGCTGTAAATTTGGAATATTATATTCGCCATCTGTTTCTGTTTCATTATCCAATTCTTGTAATATATATTAAACTAAATTAAGAATACATTTAAGAATATAGATACAATTGCGCATATATTCCTAATTTAATAAATGCTTGATATATTCCATTGGCATTTCCAACTTACATTTCCAAACTTTTTTCAAATCTGAGCTTTAAACTATGCATTCTCTCTCTCTCTTTTTTAAACAGTTGCCGTGCTAAATAATTTTCAGCGTATTCCTCTGGATTGCTTTCTTACTTCAAGAAGCTAAAAATGAAATTCAAGTAAAGACACTTTATTTAGAATTTTATGTAGAAATTTCATTCTTGAGCTTTCTCGCGTTACTTTCTTTTAAAAAATGTGAGCTCGGAGAGTAGGTTTTTGGCAAGAAATTCTCTATTTGATTTAGAATTTAGGTTCTGTAACAGCATTTTGAGGCGAAATAATTTCAAAACCTTTTATCTTTTTGCTTTTGTTACTTAGCCTGTTTTGGACACAAAAAATAAAGAAGAACGTAAAGTCTACTGATAGCAATCGTTCCTCCAGAGAAGTAAAAGCCAGGGTCATAGGATCCAATATTTTCGTGTAACTAACCTAAAACATAATAAATAAATTCGATCTGATATTTGAATTCACTTCTCGTTTAATATTTAGAATAGAATTTTTAATCTAAAATGGAATGAAAAGTTGAATTTAAACGTGATGTTCCCCTAGCTATTTGTTTTAAAATTCAGATATGCTATCAATAAATATCTACACTTACTGCAGAAAACATGTCTCTAGCTCTGACCGCATCCGAATATTGCATCACTAGTCAAATTCTCCGCTATTAACTGCGTTACGAATTGTTTTTGCCCTACAAAGATAAACGCAGCTTATTTTGCCATTTAGAGCTAGATGATCTTGATACTTACAGTAATTCAAGAAATAATTTTAAAATGCAATAATATTATTAAAATTATTCTATTAAAATTAATACAACATGAAGACTCTTGCAAATATTGTATAACGAGAGATTAAATCGTAACCCAGCTGTATATTTTTATTATTACTAGTGTTGTTTCTTATGTATTTCAATAACATTTGTTGAATGATCATACAGTACTGTCTCTTTAATATTTAGTGATGTTTATATACATACTTTCAATAACTCATCTTACATGTCTTCTACCAAATTCTTAGCTATCCCTCTTACAACACGGTTTCGGCCTTACACAATGAGTGCACAAACTCTCATGTAGCACTGCAACATTCATTCTAGAGCGTTAATGAATTTGCGTAAATCCTATTATAGCACTTTATGTATGTACACACTTCGATAAAACGATTTTTATTCTACGCATTTACAAAATTATGTTGTGTACTATGCCGTCTTGCATAGTAAACAATAGCAAGCTGTTTAGTTATAATACAAAAATAAATTCTGGGAATATCTACATTCTCTCACATTGAAATTCTTTTGGAATTAAGCCGTACCCATCATTTACAAAGTACGTATCTTGTGTCTCAAGTGTTCAGTTGCATAAATTACGTAATTATGTCTTTGGAAGAATATTTAAAAAAAAAACTTTGGACAACGTGTTACGAGTTTGCTTTGTCGGTTTTAAGACTAATTATAACGAAATTATATTTCAGCTCCAACTATGTCTGAAAGTAAGAAAGCCACTTTTTTAAAGAAAAATTTTTAAGATGAAAATACGAACTCTTAATTCTTTGTTAAAAGTTGAAAAGACATCTGTCGTTGCAAAATGTCTAGAATTAAATGAGGCAATAGTGAGAACCATTAAAATAAGCATTTTGTTTTTTAAAGTTTTCGGAACGTTTCTCTCTGTTGTGTATTTCTTATGTATCTCGCATAACACGATTTCATACAACATAGTATTTTCTAGGAACCTGTCTACTATGTTAAAGGAGTGATACCTAAACTGTAAAATTTTAAGAGCTTGATAAATTTTTATCACATCCTTATTTTCACTAATATTAATGTAGTAAAAATCAGTTCCTTTAAATTCTTCTTCATTTTCTGCGCTGTTAGTTGCACTGAAAAGAGACTATTGAGAAGGTAATTACAAACCTCATTGCTATATTCTACATCGTGTCCGCAAAAGTCCTTTTAATGGCCATTGTTTTCGAAGCTGTTGGTCGCAAACAAATACTTCCAATTACAGAAATATTTAAAAGACACAAATATTCATGTTTTGGCATTTTTTAAATTATAGAAATCTATTTCGTAAAAATTGTGAGACCTAACTTTTATAAATTCCTCTGGTCCCTAAAATTAAATTTAGGAAACTTTTGTACGCATTATAAAAAATAAAACGCAAAAAGAAGTATTTTAGGACTTCTAAAACTGATAAATTACTTGCATGAAAATTCTTTCCGCATAGCAAATGCAACAAAATTATAAATTAAATACAGTAGTAAATCACTAAACAGTATCTATGAAAGGCATTTAAAATCAAAAAATCAACCTCGGATTATTTTAATATATTTTTTAAATGACTCCTCAATGCAAATTGAAAATGAAGTCAAAAATCGCAAATTTCGAATTTAAATATGTCAGTGAATTTTACCATACCGGAGTAAAAATTTAGGTTTTATTTTCTATAAGGAGTACAAAATTTTCCTAAATATAAATGCAAGAACCAGCAAGAGGAACATACAAAAATTTAAATTTCATAATTTTTACAGAACTGATTTCTTTCAATTAAAAATTGCCAAAACGGGAATATTTGCCTCATTTCAAACATTTTTATAACTGGAAATATATCCAAAACCAACGTTTGCAAAAATATAGGCCGTGGCGTATATAACATAAAACTTTCTGCCAAGAAATGCCTGTAAAGATTCAAAATAGGCTACTAAAATATTTTCTTAAACTGACGTAAATGTTTTTCTTTGTTATATTTAGAAAGAATGTTTAAATTTTTCTTTTCCTATTTTATTAATTTTGGGTTATTGTTAGGCTCTACCCTTCAGTGAAAGAACTCAAAGTTTCAGTTTATGAATATTTTTTATCTTTCCTATGCACAACTAAATGGTAAAAACTTTATTACTACTGCCTTTTAAAAGACGTTAAACTTTTGTCGACTCATGTTGTTAACCTTTGAATCGTTACCTTCTCTATCTCTGTCAATTTCTCCTGGCCCATTATTCTACCTCTAAACTTCACTTATATTTAAATTATCATACATGAAAATTTAACTCTCATTCAATGAAGAATAGCCAGGCTCATTTCCTTACTCAATACAAAACTGAAGCATCGTTTGAAACATGTTATGTATCTGATTTAACCTGACAAGAAATATTTTTGCTAATAGCTCCTGTCTAAATTGAATGAATATTTTTAAAATTGTTTTTAAAATCCTTATTATAAATAAATAAGATGAAAAAAATAATTTACTAAACAATGAGTACTGCAAGAAGTTGTGCCGACATCTTTTCCTCTCCTTATTTAAACTGGTATTTCTTATAAAAATCTGTGCATGCATATTTTATACTACGAAAAGGAGGGTACTTCAAAACATATGTCATAAAAGTCTTCTTCGAGAAATACGCCGGGGATTTGAAAAGACTTATGTTCTTTGTTGATGAATAATTTCAATTGATCCTCAGATAATGACATCAAAATAGGAACGAGCAGTATCTCCCTCCCGAAAATTCGCCTAATAACAGATTTAAAAATACGGAATAGAAATAAAACTTATGTATTTCTTACGATTAAATGTAGACTTAGGTTGTAAACTATATTTTTCCTTTATTTAATGAATACTAGAGTAGTTAAAATTCAGTTGAAAGTTTCGAAAATATTTTGTGCTTTTTTAAAAAATAGCTATCATAAGGAAACTTCATTGTGTTATTTAACCGTTGCTCTGAAAAGAACCAAATTAAAATTTAAAACTTAAAATAATACCAAAGAAACAATCAAAATAGTGTGTGTCTTTAATAGACCAACTTTTATAGATCGAAGTAAGCAGTGTAAAAATTGCAATAGTATAGCGTCAAAATCATAAACAAAATTAAAAAACATAAAAATATTATTTTGTGCAGACTCAATCCAAAAAATAAACAGGCAAATATAAGCAATCCAATACATGAAAAAGTAAAAACATATGTAAATTTTGAAAAGACACAAGGCGGGGTAAAAATTTTTAAAAATATATAGCATCAGAATTAATTATAAGCAACCAAAAATCAAAAAACAAATAATTTTCAATTAAGTGGACCGAGTACAAAAAACATATAAAACAGAAATAATCCAACATTTGAAAAAATAATAAATGAAAAATTAGATCTAAACAATATAAAATAAAAAGAATATTTACTTCTTAATATTTGTAACAACATAGCAACAAAAGTTTTGAAATGAAAAATATAGATTCCACTTGTTTAGTAGGTACTAGACCTAAAATGTACTAAATAATGAATTCAGATAAATTGTTAATTTTAACCTAATTAATATAGATGCATGCGTATGGGTTCGTAATTGATTGAACGCACACAGATCCGATGATAGGCTAATAAAATTTATTTTATCAAAAGAAACGCTTCAGAGTTCTTGTATTTTCCACAGAAATACTTGTACAAGTATTCACAGTACCACAGAGTACAATCAGTAATTACAATTCAAATTACTAATAACGTTAAACACAACGAAATGTAAAGCGCATCTAAAGAAAAGCTAACTCAGAGATATCTCAGTTCACGCTGAGCTAAAAACTAGCAGCAACAACTACAATTAAACAACTGAGAGGAAATGCTCTCTCTCCGGCCATATATAGTTTTCACCAGGCCCCCGACAAATGGTTTTCACCAGGCCCCCGACATATTTCTAGTATTTTCTGTTTCTCGCAATTAACGGAAGGCAATATGAATGTCGAAATACGATTGCAGCTCAATAGGGATTCAATACGATTCAGCTAATAGGGATCAATTACATTTATTCAATTACAATATTTTTATTTTTTTATATTACAATATTTTATATTTTCTCAAATAAATGCAGACACCGGAAATTCTTTAGTGTTTAAGATCTCTAAACGTCTAAATATGATCATTTTCAAAAATGTCATGTACACTCACGTTTGTGAAAATTGCAACACCAAGAAGGAATCGTCATAATTGAATGCAATTTAATACACAGTTGAGTGGTAGTGGTACAAATAAATGATTAAATGTTCAAAGCAAACAAACAAGAACAAGAGATCAGAATCAGTATTTTGTGTGGCCACCACGCGCCGCAATAAGTGCTGCTACACGACGTGGCATGGAGTCAAACAAAGTTTGAATGTCTGACTGAGGAAGAGCATTCCATATCGTTTGTACGCGTACCCAAAGTTCGTCTGCAGACGCAACAGGACGAGGATCACGAGCAAGACGCCGACCAATGACATCCCACACATGTTCAATTGGCGACTTATCCGGGGAACACGCAGGCCAAGGAAGAAGCTATACCTACTGCGCTGCAAAGAAGGATTTAACAATCCGAGCAGTATGAGGGCGGGCATTGTCCTGTTGAAATACAGCGCCTGGCAAGCTTTGAAGGAAGGGAACAGCTTCGGGCTGTAGAACTTCACGGATATACCGGTTGCTGTTCAGATTGCCCACAATTCGTAGCAATTGAGATCGTCTATGATATGCTATGGCGCCCCAGACCATAACTCCGGGTGTTCGTCCACTGTGGCGTTCGATAATGCACTCCGGAAGGTGGCGTTCACCGGCATAGCGTCTGACACGAATGCGGCCATCATGGTACCACAAATTAAAGCGGGATTCGTCAGAAAACACGACATGCTGCCAATCAGCACGCCAGTCTCTATGCTGATTGGCCCATTGTAGCCGCAGGCGGCGATGGTCGTGCGTTAGGGGGATCCTGTATAAAGGAGTCCGTGCGCGCAGTCCACACTGCAGCAGACGTCTACGAATTGATGAAGCACACAATGAAACACCTGTAGCTATTGACCACAGTGCTGCCAATTGTCTAGAGGAAGCTGTACGGTCCGTCCGCGCCATGCGGACCAGGTGTCTATCATCGCGAGCTGACGTCACATTTCGGGGTCCACTCCCGGATTTCCGAGTTGTCCGACACTCGTCCGTCCACTGCTTCCAAACGCGCATCACTGTGCTGCTGTTACGCTGCACACGAGAGGCTACTGCACGATACGACAATCCAGCTTCACGAAGGCCGATGATTCTCCCTCGTTCAAACTCTGTAAGTTGTTCAAATCTCGCTCTCTTTCGTCGACGAGGCATAAGTACAGATTGAGTTAACGTTTACCACTAGCAGATAACCACCGATAACCATACACGCCTCGCTACAGCCGTCTATTTATTCGGATCCATCAGCCGTTCAGAGGGCGCTGCTCAGCATACGCATGCGCTACGGATTTGCACTTCTAATCATTTGCATATCATGCGCTACTTTGCATTTCCTGAAAATTTCAGCTCACTCGCGTAAGTCCTTCATGGTGTTGCAATTTTCACAAACGTGAGTGTATTTTGAAGACATGAAAGGCAGCAAATGTCACAATTACCTCAAGTTGCCCTTGAGACAAAGGGGCGCTGATCTAATGCATTTTTTTATTTTTATTTATTTATTTGTGTGATATTTTCCGACATTTTTGCTTATTGTAATTGTATTTCAATTTGAATGAAGAAAAGTTCGGTTCTGTTATATTCGGGTAAATGGTGTTCTTACTTTTTACGTATTACTGGAGCTAAAAAACCATTTTAGTGATTAATATCCAACTGTCAAAATTCTCGCTGACTTTGAAAAACGAAATCATAAATTAAAAATAAAAAGAAGCTAAAATACGTAAGACCCAATTTTAGATGCATTCAGAACTGCAGTTTATTTCGAAAGTCGAATTCAAATTAGATTAGAACCAGATAATGAGACGAATAAGATTGGGGTTTCTTTTTATCCCAAAGCAATAAACGAAAGGCTCACAGATTCGAAATAAAGATTTTAGGATTCATGAAGAATACATTAAGATAATCATTTTCTTACAATTGATGTCTTGAACGCGATC
The DNA here is from genome assembly GCA_000611955.2 of Stegodyphus mimosarum. Classification (NCBI taxonomy): domain Eukaryota; kingdom Metazoa; phylum Arthropoda; class Arachnida; order Araneae; family Eresidae; genus Stegodyphus; species Stegodyphus mimosarum. Next base: position 189,888 of record KK116919.1, read on the forward strand.
GAGTATAAAATGGATTTTACAGCAGAAAGCCTTTTATTATCGAGGAAAGATAGTTTAGAATAATAGGATAACTTACGAAAAACAAGAAAATTATCTTTTAAATTCTCATTCGCTTTAAAAATCCCATATAGAAAAGTCGGCATATTAAATGGGTTTTTTAACAAATTTAAGTTATATTTTATTTACTTATAAAATATAACTTAAATTTCCCTCATAAAAAGAAAATAAAGATTTCACTCATTTTGTAGGTGAGTCACTTATTCTTAGGTGAATTTTTCTATAAGATATGCATTACGGTTAATTATCTTTTTCGTTGAGATGCATCTTTAGAACTCTTAACGCCACCGACAGTGTTCGAAAAGCGAAAAAAATAAAACCTGGAATAGCTATACCTTAAATGCAGCTAAGCATAGGAATTCACTCAAAAGAGATTAAATTTCTTTGCCAAGAAACCTCGAGGAAGAGAATAAAGATGCTGTTTTAGAGAAATTCGTCATCATTATCCTCTTTCTCCAGAGTCTGAAATTCTCTGAATAAATGACAACAGAAATAAAAGACCACAAGACAGTCATTAAAATTTTAAAGTATGACTGTAAAGCGCTTCTGTTATACTTACATGATGCTATGTATTTTCATTTACTTTGTAATACTTATTATAATACTTCTTGTATAGAAAAGACTGTTCTATTTGCATAAATAATTTTTATCAAAATGGCGTTTGATAATTTTATCAAATGCATTTTGATGTTAGAAAAACAATGTTTTCCCTTCTGTGCTACCAATTTCAAGGCATGGATGTAATTTATTAAGTACATTACAATCGAGTATAACAAGTATTTACCTAGTTTTATTTCATATATATATTACTTATTATTTAATTTTTATTATTCATTGTTTAATGAGCCACATCAATGGATTCTCTGGCACACGCAATAAATTTCGGGAGCGCGTTTTGTGATCGAAACACTGCCTTTTTCGTGTGTTCTTATTTTGCAATACAGGTTGTAAGGTACCTGAACCACGCTTCGCTATAAGCTCTGTTTTTAGTCTTTGTATCATTGCCAATGGCTCTCCCACGGCGGCAGAAAGGCTTCTTAATGAAGCACGCTTGGTGGACTGTAGGAACCTCACGATTTTTTTCAAAATCTCCTCACGTCCTTAGCGTCGACTACCATCCTTCATTTTTAAATTTCTCAATAGCTCCTGTAGAATCTCATTTCTTTCTTCATGCCTTAAATTGCGTTTCTGCCCCATAGGTTTATAAAAAAGTATGAATGTAAATCGGCATACAGTATCATAATTTTATATTATAAAAATAAAAGTTAACTTATTCAAAACCACTTTTTCTGCTACTTCAAAAATCACAAATGTTTTCATATTGTATCTCAAAGCAGAAAAATGAATGAATTAGAAATTGCAATTATTGTCTTATTCCGGCTATGAGCTACTACAGAACGTCTAATGTATATCACTAGAGTACCAGATGTCCTCAGAAAACATCGTGGCAAAAACATTACGAATGAAAATGTCATCAAACAAATCACCCTAGGTGGAAAAAAAAGCAAGAAGAAAATATTACAGTTCTAAAACCTTCTACAAAACATTGTGATCGAAAATAAAACAGTTAAAAACTTCTCAGATTAAAAATATCCTGGTGAAAAATAAAGTAAATACGAATCATTCCATGATAACATCCATCGCAGATATGCGTTTTTCAAGCTTTGAAAGCAGTAACTGCGTATCTGCATATTCACCTAATGATTTGTAAACACAAAAAGCAGTAAGGAATATTTTTAAATTCGAGTCCTCCTAATAACTGACGTAAAATTGAGTTAGTGTACGTGAATGTTCCCCTGCTGAAATCGCCAGCAACAGTGACCGAGCTTTAAAGTCGCTGAACGCTGGTAGTCCGATCCGGCGTATGAGCTGGCAGAATGAGATTTCGGTGGTTTCCCTAATGTATAACGCCGATACAGACAGTAAATCCTAATCTTTTACTGAAATATTATGTTCCTGATATGTTTCGTCGTAACTAACAAATCGGCATCCAAATATTTAATTGCAAGTTGTATATCAAAAGTTAATGATACTTTAAGAAGATGAATAAACTGAAGCAAAACAAGATTTCATTTTTACTAAAAGTTTGTCATATTAACAAAGGCGAGGGAAAATAATCTGATAATTTGATAACCAACTAAACAATTTTAAAAGGTAAACTCATGTAGTTACTCATCTTCCTTTTCTTAATCTTTTTTTATTATATTTTCTATGAAAAAAAATAATAAGAAAACTTTATAAAATAGTTTAATTAATGACATTTATTAGTGAATTACAGAAGCTTAAAATTCTATTTATTGCTGTAAGTAGCATTAATTTCTACTCATTTTCAGTTTTTAATTCAGTTTCCTTTTCACTTTTTTAGCAAACATTTATTAGTTATTTCAAAAATGTGAAATATAAAAGTAAAAAATTCCTCATTCCTTCTTGCGCTTCTAAATCACTATGCGAAAATGTGTCTACAACTTTTAAAGCCTGAACAATGCACGTCTGCGATGTTATCATCATGCGATTATTTGTTGGCTCTTTAATTTTCACCGCTATATTTTCGCGAAATTTTTTAGCCACTTTATTTTCGTTGACGATGTTTTGTACTACTATGTTTTAGAAGTGAGATACTTTCTCCCACGATGTTTTGTTCGATAACCATGCTTTTTTTTCTCCACGACGTTTTCTTCCGCGATGTCTTTGCCTGTAACCGAATATCAGCACTTAAATGAAGCAAGTGCAGGTGTAATTAAAAAAGCAATAAAGACAAATTAACAATTAAAGTACACCGGAAGCTACTGCCAGGAGTTGTGTACGATTTGTGCGGAAACGCATACAAGTCTTAGATGTCTCTTAAATTACTGAAATTTGCTTGGAATAAAAAAAAAATCCTGCCGCTTGATCCGGTAAAACAAACTCAGTTGATAAAATACCTGAATCTCGTTCACAATGAAAATATGGATGCAACAATGAGTATTTTTAATAGAGCAAGGGATCTTACTTTGGAGGATTTAAATACTGTTTCCTGAATATCTCATGTTTAGATTCCCACCTAGTTACCACATATACCCGATAAATTATCCATTCAATGTTGAAATGAAGAGTCTGAGTAAAAGAGGTAATTTTTCAACCAGACGATGATAAAGTTACCAAACAGAAATACTTTTATTTAAAATTTAAAATCAATTCAGTATGAATCTTAGATCGGCTTATTTTGGCAGAGAAATCATACATTTTTCAAGGAAGACAGACTTGGATTTTTATTCCGAAAGCAGAGAAAATTTTCTACACCATTTTATTCGTAAGATTTGTGAGATCTGTCACTTCTTCCTTCCGTTTTCCAGCCAGAATTCAAATTAATTCGTTGGTATTTATAGTGAGGTTCTTAGATTGTAAGACTGAGCGTGTTCTGACTCTCAGGGCCACGTTACTAGATTACTAGGTCAAATAAGATTTGCAGTCTTCGGCCTTGCCTTATAGTTGTCGATACTGAATATCCAAGCCGGTTAGATTTATGAGCCAACTTCGCGTTAAATTGATCTATGTAGCATTGCCTATGTAGTATACGTAAATGTAATACTAAGTTCAAACTTAGCGTTACATTTAGCTATCTCGCCATATGGGCTGGCTGAGTTTGCAAGTACCAGCTGTGCTTTCTGTTCTTTCTTAGTTTAAAATGAAGGGTTTTATACACCCTTCTTAAGTTTCAGTTATCGTTTTAGATTTAGCGATAATTCGCTTAACGCCTGAAAGAGATTGGACACTATTTGGGTGACTGCAAAACATACCAAATTTTATTTATTTAATGTATTAGTCCTTCGCGAATTTTTATCTATTTCAATAACTTATTTTTGCCAAGACGAAGCAGAATAGTTTTGCTCGTAGGAGAATAATAAGGGTCAGTCAGCTCTTTAAAAGAGTTTATATTCATGTTCATGTTCTTCCATAAAACCAAAGCCAAACGAAGGCTGAAGTTCTTTAATCTTAAAAAGAATAAATGTTCCTTCCTGCTTCTTTTGCCTTACTTCAACTCTAATAAGGGTTCTGCAATGTCAGCAGTGGTTCTTATAAAAGTGCTGTAATGGAAACAAAACCCGAGGAGTAATGCTAGTTTTTTTTAGGTCTGACAAATGAGAAAGTTTTTCACTGCTTCAGATTTTGATACATCGATCTTAATACCTTCTTGCAGTATCTTAAATCATTATAAATTATTAATAAAGACCAGAAATTACACAGTCCAGTCACATTAATGTGACCATCTGTCAAAAGCCAGAATAACCACCTTTCGCAGAGCGGACTGCTGCGAGACGTGCAGGAAGAGAGTCACATAGATCCCTGAAGGTGTTCTCTGGGATGTTGAGCCATGCCGACTCTAATGCCGTGGCCAGCTGCGCTAGATTACGCGGTTGAAGATCCATGGCGCGAACAACTCGATCGAGATGGTCCCACAGATGCTCGATTGGGTTTAAGTCAGGTGAGTTTGCTGGCCAGGGGAGGACGGTAAACTCATCCTGGTGCTCTTCGAACCACGCACGTACACTGGCAGCTGTATGGCACCTCGCATTGTCCTGCTGGAAGATGCCATCATCCTGAGGAAAAACAATGCGCATGTAGGGGTGAACATGGTCCGCAAGGACAGATGCGTACTTGTATTGATCCATTGTGCCTTCCACAATGATCAGTGAACCTAGAGAATGCCAGGAAAACATTCCCCAGACCATAATGCTCCCGCCTCCAGCTTGGACCGTTCCGGCAATGGTTGCAGGGTGGTTCCTTTCAGAGGTTTCACGCCTTATACGCCAACGTCCATCTGTCCGATGGAGCATAAAACGCGATTCATCCGAAAACGCAACCTGTCGCCACTCAGTGGACGTCCAGCTGCTGTACTGGCGTGCAAATTCTAGCCTTCGCCGTCGATGAACAGCAGTCAGCATAGGTGCACGAACCAGGCGTCTGCTTCGGAGGCCCAGACGCAGCAATGTTCGCTGAATAGTACTTTGGGAGACACTTTTGGTAGCCCCTTGGTTCATTTTGGTGGTCAGTTGCTCAACGGTAGCCCGTCTATCTGCCCGAACGCATCTCCGCAACCGTCGTTCGCCTCTGTCATCTATGGCCCGTGGTGCACCACATTTGCCACGTCGCTGATTTTGGACAGTCCCATTTTGCCATGCACGGTACACTTTTACCACGGCGGCACGCGAACAGTTCACAAACTCAGCCGTTTCGGAAATGCTTCCACCCTTGGCCCGAAAGCCAATGATCATGCCCTTTTGGAAGTCGGATAAATCCCTTCGTTTCTGCATTACGCCAACGATTGAAATGTTTTCCGAAGCCCTCACACACCCTTTATATACGCTCAACTGCACTGTGCTGCCACCTGCCTTCTGTGATTGGTTATTTACTCTGACATGGAAAGTACGTGGTGGTCACATTAATGTGACTGGACTGTGTATTAATAAAAACCAGGTGTCCTGTCTATAATTTATAAATTATAAATCTATAATTTATAAAGATTTAACCTGGTCCTGGTTTTTATTAATAATTTATAAAGATTTAACCTGGTCATAGTATTTTAATTCCTTACATGCAGACTTACGTTTATCAATATTAACTTTCAGAGCCACATCCTTTAATAATGAAAACACTTCTCGGACTCCCTAATGATTTTCATGTAAAATTATGGCATACTATACCGTCGAAGCAGATAATGCAATTTCTTCCCAGCACCGGCAGAGATGATATCCAAGTCCCGCTGAAAAGTCGCAGAGCTACTCTACAACTCAAAAGGCACACATTCCAGATGTTGTTATAAATGCGGTTTTGTTCAACTTCTGCAATCTGAAAAGCCCCCCCCCCAAAAAAAAAATACAATGGAGGGTAAACGAGGTAATGTGTAATTTTATTGAGGTAGCCGAGTTCTAATTTCTACGATCTGTAAAACGTTACCGAATAATCATTCTTCTTTTGCTATACAACACGACCGGAATTGCATAGGCATTTGAGACCGGTATTATAATCTTATTGCCCAGAATTTCTTCAATTTCTCTCTCGGTTATTTTTTTCTTAATTCATCAGTTCAGTTGACGAAGAATGGGGACATCTGGTCTTTATCAACGTTAACAAGTATTGTCCCATATTCATTATTAATTAGATTTATACTAATTTTAAATGATAATTTGCAAATTAAATACATTTTCCAAATTTCGATATGTAATTCAAAAGTATAAATTTTGAAACACATTTGCATGGAAAAGGAATAAAGTCTAAAACTGTAACTGCATAAAAAGTAAAGTTCATGGAATCCATAATGTGCTATCAAACATTCATAAAAACCTATTCATACAGATAATCTGAATTAAGCGTTTACATCTTATGTTCTGAAAATAAAGTTACTGTATGTGAGCTTGTAAGGTTTTAGTTAAACTAACAAAGTTTTATTTTAATTTAAATCTTTCTATCTCTTCTCTGTTTCAACTTCCCGTCAGAAGAAGCGCGCGTTTTCAGCTTATGCTAATTTTGAAGTACAGCGAAGTACTATTTAAACCAGAGGTAGAAACCTCTTAGTGTGAGAGAGCTTTAGTCTCAGATCACGGTCATTCTACTCAACGTTCGCCTGACCAGCTAGCAGCTAAAATTATAAGCCATAGTGCTTACTACGTGATTGCATATTGAAATAAATTGAAGTGCGCTAGTATTAGTATTTCTTGCTACGCACCAGTTAGTTAGAGGCCAAACTCCGCGATTTGCTCTGCGAGCAAAGTTTAATTAGATTTCTATTTTAGTTTTAGTATTAAATTTATTTGATTGTTAAGTTAGGCCCAAGTGTGGTCTTTTACTTTCTGTATCTCTCCCGAGTTGGGAAGTGTGTAAATAATAGTGATTTAATAAAAGAGGATTTTAAATCCCTTTCAAGCGCTGTTATTCTCCAGCACAGTATCTGCACCAAACCAAAGCCCATTTTCGGCTCCCTGTTCCAGTTCAGGACTTGAGGATAAGGACCCTAGTAAAGACTTCACCATGTTCCCTAAAGCTATGCACAGAACACTCAGTCCTGACAAGCTTATATATAAAATAATGAAATCCGAAAAAAGTAAATATGCTACTATTATATTCATATCTTTAAGCTGACGGTAATTATCTTTTTTCAATTCAGAAAGCAGATTCATAATTTTACAAATTTTAAGAACAAGATATCTTTGTTTAATAACGAATCTTTTAGTCATTCCATTTTATAATGATCTGAATATCCAACGCCCCCAAAGACACAATGATCAGTATTGGTAAATTCAAGTTTATAGTAAAATGCTCATGTAATGTTGCGAAGGGTCCATATCTCGTTATGCATCTTCATAACTGCGAATTGAAATTTTACGATTTAGATCAACTGCTGATAGATAGCTAAAGATGAGTCTGCCCTCTTCACGAAAATTCCACTTTTCCTGCTATTACTGTAGTGAGATTGTTAAGAGTTCCCCCCCCCCAATGTGATCTAGGCCAAGAAAATGAGCATATTCCTCCTGTAATTTTCAGCTGCCTCTCTCGCTAATTGGTCGGCCAGCTCATTGCCATGCGATCCATCATGAGCTTTTATCCAAGAAATATTGACACAAATTCTTTACCTATTTCATTGCTGAATCTTGCAAACTAATCGTGATGTCTGTGAAAAATTTGAAATTGCAAAATATATTGGCATACTATCAACATGGAAATCTGAATGAACAATATTATTGTTTACAATGCATTCAATTGCTTTATTGATGACTAATGCTTCTGCTTGGAAAGTACCATTTTCATTGTCAAGATGTGCTGGTGATGGCACTGATACTTAATAGAAACACTCTGCGCTAGAACAAATGCGTATCCCATATTATTACTAATTTCAGAGCCATCGATCTAGAGTCCGGACATTCTGTTGCAATATCATAAATTCAGACTGTGTTTCTTTATTATTTTTATTGTAAATATAATTTTAGGTATTCCTTTATGTCCAGAATGAATTTTATCTTAAATTGCGGCATATTCATAATAGAATGGCTTAAATACTTCTTCGACATTGCTTACTCGCCTTTTGAGTTAATAGTATAGTCACAAGAATTGCTTCATGCTATACTCGGATACGCAATGGAAGTAAAGCTGGAAGCACAATAGATACAGCTGTTGAAGTAGTACAATAAGTCTTGGTAATTATAAGGAAAAATTGGCATTGAATGCTTAGCAGATATTTTTCTCTTTTGCATTGGAAATGCATAAGCAGCTGAGTCCAGAAACAGAATTTTCCGTCTCATTGTCATACAACTGCTTTCGTATATATGGATTCAAAACCCAATTTAAGTCTAGAAACTTTTAATATAATCTGCAATACCTTCTGTTCTCATTTTTAAATTTCGCGCATGTGGTTTCCAACTGAGCGTTTTCGAAGCGAATATCCGTAAAGATTTTGATTTACACAGCGGGTAATCCTCTCTATTGATTTCATTCGCCATCACGTACTTTAATCCTGGTTCACGACTAAGTATGTCTACGAACACCTCTATGACCTCCTCCAGGATTTTTTTTTCTTTTCCTTCCTCCGAGAAATGTTCAAACTAAACGTTTGGTAAGGATACAGCTCCTTATACCTCCTCCATTTCTAAAGTTACTCCTCCTTCTTTAAAATCTAATTTTGACCTGACCTTTTACAGGAATTTACCCCTATAATAACATTCATTTGCGACCCTTTCAAATTTAAGAATAACATTTTTTTTTACCTTAATGTTTAGCGTTATGTTTCCTAGTACCATACATTGCTCACCTTCAGCTACCACAACTTCCACCTTTTTCACTTCGAGCATCCAAAACCTCCTAAAATATGACAAAAGAAATCTAGCCTTCAAAACTCTTCTCTTGCTAACACTACCTAACATTGCCCTGTTAGTAGACCCTGTTGTTGATTCCGCATTTTTCACTCTAATAGGATTTAGCAAAATTTGAGAGGATTTCTGACTCAGCTGAGATTTATTACAGCATATTTCTCTCCCCTTCTTGGCATGCATTCGTGGTATAATGGTCAGCACGTTCGGCGCGTATTCGAGAGGTCCGTGGTTCGATTCCCGGAGAGGGCACTGCTCATTTTTCATCTTTCCTGCTTTCAGGAAATACCTAATGTCTCTACAGTATGACTTCTCATATTTACGTCCCGCTATAGTTTAAATATCCCTTTTTACCCTACTTTTCACGAACATTTTTTGGGGGGCGAGAACACAGCCTTTCTTCGTTCACCTTGCCATTTTCGCTACTTTCGCTTTTCTTTTGCTTTGGACTAAATCGTCGCTTATCTTCGCCAGCTCGATAACCGATGCTCAGACCATATTCGCCATTAGCATGTAAAGTCATCAGGTTTTTTAAACAGGAGATGGGGAAAATATGCAGTGCCCTTGCCAGGACTCGAACCTTCGACATGTCGAATATGCGCCGAATATACTTCCAATTACACCACGAAAACATGATTAAAGGAGGAAGAAAATACCTTATTACTATACCGATGCTCTATTCTCATTCTTCTACTCTCGTATTTTGACATCTGAAACAACTCGTTCAGCGATTGGAAGTTTCTCCACTTTACAAATATTTGATCTTAAGTAATAGTCTATCTCCGACACTTTTCTTTTCTAGTTATCCCCATACATTAATTTATAGAATTCTATTTTCCTTAATATAAATTTAATACTTTCTCACCCTCTAACTGAAATCTGTTATACGACTCAGTTTCTCATTTGGTCCTATTCTTCACCAGTGCAAGCGCTTTTAACACAGTTTTCCTAAACGCCTCGTACATAAACCAGGGTTCGCGAATTGCGCATAATAGCGTCCTGCCGATATACTTATAACAATTCAACCCTATGGCTTTCATGCTGATGTCGCTATTATGGTTTCCTGAGCTTCCGGTACTTCATATAACAAGGAATAAGTCTCCATCTCTTTCAGAAAATGCAACACTGACCCTGTCCCATCAAAAATTATGCTTGGCTTCATTGTTACCCTAAATATGTCTATTAAGCTTGTGAGGTTCAACTCTTTAAATCTAAAGTTCTAACTCCGAACCCCACGAACACTTAACAAGCGAATAATCGCTTCAGTGTGAACACAACACGTAAGACTTGAGAAGGGTTTAAAACCCTTTATTATTCAGTATATTTACAATCAGTTCCGACTTGGAACTTTACATAAAGCCGCCACTCGGGCTTGAACTTAAATACTAATAATTTGAACTAAAACTAGCTTAACTAAAGCTCTTAAATTATATAGCCGACGCTATCAAAATCTAACTAGTTGGCCCCTAAGTATTAATTAAATTGGCGAAGCATAGCAGGGGCCTAGGTATGGCCGAGCGTAGTAACAGCTAAGAGAGATGTAGCCAGAAGGCAAACGCGCGATAGTCAGGAAATCAGACCCTCTCTCTTGAAGTCAGTTAAGTCACGACTTAAATAGTACTCATTCTCATTTGCATTCTCTGCGTTTCTGAATTCACATTCTGGCAGGAAATTGTAAGCTGAAATTAGAATAAGATAGGAAAGATACAAAACTTAAAATAACTGTTAATTAACATAAGATAAACCTTACAAGCTGCCAAATCTCTCTAATGCATCACTATCTGGTGCGGGATCAAACTTGTTGAGGTCAGCACACCCTTTTGAACAGCGTGGCTTCACTATATCTTTTCCCCACGTCCGCTGTTGTATCAGCACATTTAGCTATACCAAGACTTTACATAACATAGATTTTAACTTCTAAGAGCTTTCGACTACTTAGTCCACATTTACCTTGGGCACATGTATAACAATCTGAGGGGGGCTTCCTAGCTATTAAGCACTTCTAGCAACAACTCGCCTTCAAACGTACCCATCATTGTGATGTAGCTGATTGTGTAACTGATTGAGTAACTGATTGTAGCTAAAAGTGGCTATGGGAAACACGCAAAGTATAAAATATTAACTTCCTTTTAGTTTTTCACCTTTGGTGGATTAATTAAAATTAATGCAAATGCAAAATCTCCTCGACTTACAGCTACTCTCTGGAACGTAAAATTTAATTGGCTACAACACCAGCACTCTTACTCTGCAATTCTTAACTAAATCAGGAAACCCAAATTTTATTAAAGTTCTCATTTTTCAAAACCGTGCCTAATATATCCTGCACTCACTTTTAATTTAACAGCAGATCCCGCTATAGTCTATTAAATTTAAATGACACTGCAAGACCAGTGCCTGCCCTTCCCATTAGCGATTGTAACGTGTTCGTCATTACTGCTCAGTATTTATTTTCTCCACTTCATCTGACACTGTAATTTAAGTCAAAGCCTCCATTTGAGTTCTTGTCATGAAACGAAGCACGCTAAAGTGAGATGAACTGGTGGAAAAAATTAGGCGCCTCAAATCCTTTGCTGCAGCTGTCATTTCCATGGTTACGAGGCAAGTCGGGTGGCGGAAAATAACCTTGAATTTCCTATTTTAAAGTAGCAGATTGTATACAATGCAAGCAGCGGCAGCAACAGCCAAAGGTTTCTGTTATAAGTCATGCTGCTTACAATTCATTTTTTCTATATAAGCTACGCGACTTTCCATATAACCTGTATAAATCTCTCGACTAACAGCGTATGTGACGAAATGACGCATAAAAGAAAGACTCAAAATAAATTGTAACTTTGAGTTAAAAAACAAAATGTCTCAAGTTAGTTACCTAACCCATAATCAAAAATATCTTAAAACCTAGGTCGTATCAATGTCTGCATTCAGGAAATACCATATGAAATCTTAAAGTGAAAATAAAATCTGCAAAAGCAAATTTTAACTTCACAATAAAGATATATTCTGATTTGTGCAGATCATCATAATAATTGGGATTATTTTGAGCTTCTCAGACTGAGAACTATACCGTAATTACACTGATTACTGCTCTCCCGCAAGATTAATTAAAGTATTAAAATGAGTAGAATTGTGGCTGAAAGTTGTTATTAATTGAGTTTGTTAAAGTGACTGCTTAGACTTGGATTGCAACGAACTGTCAGTTGAGTTTAAATAACGTAACTTACATTTGATTTAGTTTTGGAATTATATTTGCAGCTTAGTAAAATGCGAAACTTTAATTTTAGAAAAGTATTACTTCTTTAATGTATATGCCTGATGAAACTTTTTTTTTAATTTCAAGATCTTTTGCTAAAGAAATTTCTATAAATAGCTTTCATTTTATTACATTTCAATACTCAATTCAAAATCATATTTCAACTTGCTTAATGTCAGCTCTAATTGAGGCGCTGATATTGATCACAATGATCTAAAAATTTAATAGTACAAAAGGAATATCCACAAATTTAAATTTAAAGCGTAAACAGACGAATCTTTTGTATTCAGTTTATGCGAATGACATCTGCTCAGTATTAATCCCAAGTTATTGACTTCGAGTATAATTTTGAAATGAATTATTAAATTAATTATTTATTTTATGCACAAAGTTACATTTATTTTGGAGTTACTGAATTATTAATTTCAGCTTTCCCAAATTTTCATTACAATTTTGAGCCCAGTAGTCATTTTATACTGATGATCTGTTATGTAGAGATCTGACTTCAGGATTATTGCTACATGTTACACGATTTTTTGTCAGGAAAGGTCGAGAAATCGGGATTTGAGCGGTTAATTTGCAGATGTCGGTGGAAATATAAATAGGTTGTGCATTAAGGGATCCTTTCGCCTTCGATGAACACAGAAAATGCTTTCTGTTGCTTAGTGAGGTAAACGAGCCGCCTAGTTTCTCTGCTTAGAGGAATGAATGTGGGCTTTGAACGAAGACTTCCTTACGCGTTAACTGTTGGGAAGGCTAAAAGGGGAAGCTGAATAATTATTGTTATTAAATCCATTTTACTCGCTCATGGATGTGTTAGCTTTAAAAAAAAAGAGGCATGACTTGAAGCGTAGTGTATTTTACTGTTTAAATGGTCCTAAACAAAAGTTAGACAGATTCTCTACTAAATGTATTATTTTTAGAGACATTTTGTCGGAACCCGAAATTGTGTCAGAGACTTCCCAGTATGAATGCCATGAATAAAATACGCTAATCGCCTTTTCTTGAGACAAGGTAGAAAAATATGTGCGGTGCATAAGATTAATTGGTTCGAAAAAGCTTGTGGTGTGCCTGTGATTGACAAATTAAGTGAGGCGTGGTCGCACCAGAGAATGATTTTCAATTAATAATTATATGAACAGTTAAATACAAAAACTAAATCGATAAAAATGGGTTTTTTGCTTTAAGAGGATGTGAAGTTTAGCGAAAATGAAGAAGAGTGGAAAAAAATTGGGAAGAATACGGATGACAGCTAGTAGAACTCTGTGTAGTTTTTAAAGCTAGAAATGGAATTTATAGGAGACAACCTGAATTAGACTGATTTATAAGAGCTCTTATCAGACGGTGACGATGTGTCTCAAACGTTTAAGAGGGAATATTCCGTTTTACAGACCTTTAAGTAAAGACTCAGAGAAAAAGGTTCCTGTCCTAGTCAAAAAGATGCTTCACTTTTAATGACGACTAAGAAATGGCTGAGGGATTAAATTTCTTGTCCCTCAACTCCTACTTCTTCTTCTTTGTAGAAGAGTTCTAGTTTTACAAACTTTTAAGAACTGACTAAGCGATGCAGGTTCTCCTCCTACGCAGATGTAGTGTTCTGATGAAGGTTTCTGTCCTACGGGGAAGAAGTGTTCCACTTTTACAGACATTTAAGAAGTAACTAAGCAGCAAAGAGTTCCTGTCCGACAGTGTTTCAGTTTTGCAAACTCTTAAGAAGTAGCTGTGCGTTAAAGTTTTCTGTCCACGATGAAGAATTTTTCCAGTTTTACAGACAATGAAGACTGCAAGAAACGATGTTAAGGACTAATTACATCAACTCATCTGCAGTCTGATTCTCAGCGTATTATCCTTCAGCATCACGCATAGAAATAGGAAACAGAAGAGGAGTGAACTGATTTTTTTCCCATACACTGCCTTGAAGCAATGGCGCACCCTTCTTGGTAACCAAAACATTCAGTGACTTGCCATTAAGAATATAGGTTTGGATATGGAGGTAAACATTTTGTAAGTACATCGTAAATATAAGTATAAATGTAAATATTTTCTTTTCCTACGATACTTCAAAGTTCTAATTATGTGAAAGAGTACATTTTAAACAACATTTCATTCTGAAAGGAATTCAATGCTATCCTTTCCCAAAACACTTTTAATATGAATTAATTTTTTTCGCAAGTTTTCATTAATTAGATTAGAAAGAAATTTTAAGTTAATTCGATTTTATTTTGTTAACGATAACAAAAATTGAAATCAAAGTTTATTGCATTATTTCTATTCTATTTGCAGAGCTTCTTTTTGAAATACTTTCTCAAATACGGGATGATATTATGAGGCATCTTTTAAATCAAAAATCATAGTCACTCACTAATTAATGCCTTGTTGGGTTCGTTTTAAATTAGAACCCTTTATTTTAATAGTGAAATACGTTAAATGTTGCTGCTGATTTCTGATTTCCATGTTGTACTTAACTTTCTATTAATATTTCTGAAAGGAATAAGAAAAGGGGGTTGTTAATATTATTTAAAACTTTTATAATAACTGAGTTATTATAAAATGTAAGGAAATATTTCTTTTAATACTGATGAAATTCTTTTTTACTCTTGATTTAAACAATACACATTCTAAAATTTTCACTTTATTACTTCCTTAAGTGCGCATCACATAGACTGTACTTCTTACAACGTCTTTAAACAGCATATTTTCCAAAACGAACAATTCTTGCTTAAATACTTTTATAAATATATTTGTCAACGTAATTTCATTTTATGTTTACATTAAAATGTTAATGTTATTATATATTTAGATAATATTTATAATCATTATAAACATTCACAGGAGTTTATGACTCAATAAATTCTTAATTTCCAAATACATTCGTAAATAATTTAATAAATATTTAAGTATTTTGTTTAAGGCAAATGCATGCTTTCAACTAGGATACGCATAAATACCCATATACATTTAGTACTTCTAATTTTCAGCATGTGCAAATCTCTGTACATGCACTATATTTTTCGAGTGTAGTAATTTGCAATTATTTATTGTATATCAGAATTTTTACGTAACAAATGTGTATAAAATGAATGAAAATTACAAACATTATTTTTAATACGCACTCAAAGTTAATTTACATTTAGCCATCAAGTTTCAAACTTTTGATTTAAAACACATTTTGGGATACATTCATTACTAAACTCAAATTTTCTAGCAAATATATTTTGGAAAAGTATTCATTACATCTCTTAGCAATTTTACCTAATTTAAGTTCTCTATAATAAATAACAACTATCCATTTCACATTTAAACATTAACCTCATTGTCATCAGAGCGTAATCTGATTGTCTGCATACCAATATTGCTTCATTTTTTTAAAGCAGTTAAAACAACTAATTGATCTAAATTCACAAATACTTGAAATTAGCATATTGCAAGGTAATAATAGGAACATGATATACTTGAGTAGTAGTATGGAAAATGTATTGATACACCGATTAATAACATTGATAATGATTGTTTCTTGTCTTGAAACTGTTTTAAAGTTAGCAGAGCACTACTCAATTTCTTCTCCTTTTATTAGGGATTAGTATAATTGGTCAAGTTTTATTCAATAGTATATATATATACTATTGAATACATATATATATACTATTCAATAGTATATATATAGAATAAGAAAGATTTTACATTCATAATTTATATTACATTTAGACACCAATTAAACATGTTGCTAAATAAAATTTGAAATGAGAGAGAGAGAATTTAATTTTGATATTTTTTGCCTTACAACTGTATTAATCACTGGCCATGAAGTAAGTTTTATATCCAATTGACGCATAAGTACTGATTTATCCATAACATTTTTGAAAATATATTAGGGAATTTTATAAAACAAATGCATAATAAAAATCGCTGTTGCAAGTTGTCGAAAAATAACCATGATGTGATATTTTGCATAAATGCCGCTAAACTTTACAAATTGCTGTTACCCATCCAACCATGAACGTTTTTGTTATGTGGAAATGTCTCCGCTTTTTGATTTGTGTGCAAATGAAGTACTACCAACCAGCTGTTAGGGTAACATGCTCTGGATATAAATAAAACATACCCCCTTTGGCTACCAAAACTCGGCAGCACTGCGTCAGGCATTGTCTGGGGATGACGTCTCCTTTTATTCTTACCTCCATGGCATCACGTATTTTTTTATTTATTTTTTATGTATTTACTTTGCATCTCTTCCTCGTATGCGGGGATGAATACGTAAAACAAGGTATTGATATTTTAATATGTATTGAGGAATTAAGTTGCAAGATTAATATAAGTCCAATATTTGCAAGTTTGCTTTGAAATACGCATATTAAGGTGGCACTTATGGTCTTAGATAAAAGATGAATATTTATACAGCTATGATTTTGCGTTTATCTATTTACGACAGCACAGTTCAAGATCTTTAAATTATTTCATCAATCAAACGCAGGGTTAGTTATTTGCTACTGCACTTAACTGCCCAGTTTTCGTTTGGAGATAAGATTAAACTTTGCATTTTATCAAATTTTGTAAATTACTTTGTAGATGATTATTCTTCCACACATATTTTCTTTAAGCACAACAGTACTAGCCTTTGTAAAGTTATGTCTTAAAAACAGAATAACGTTATTTATATTGTTGCGAAAAATTCGGCGGTTGCGCCTGTATGTAAGCTTTCCGGCATAGCACTAGGGTTGCCATAAAATAGTGTATGGTAGGGTTGCCAGATTGGCGACTTTATCGCCCATTTGGCGACCAAATTGGCGATATCCCATGGTCCAATCGGGAAGCTTCTAGAATAACTTCCTGTCAAGATATTTCTCGAAACGTGTGGAACTTAAAGAAAAGCGTATATAAACCCTTGCGTTTCTGAGAGCAGTAAGTTGCGAGATTGTGAAGTATTGTGAAGTTGTTGTTGAGCAGTGTGTGAGCGTTGTGATTATTGTGAGAATAGCTGCTAAGCTACGCGAGAGTTTTGTGAACGGAAAGCAATCGAGATAGTGCTTTGCCGTGAAGCTATCTTTACAGTATAGCTTGACAGTGTATTGGTGATTGTTCCACGGTGTTTATTAGAAGTTTAGTGTTGCCGTGAAGCTACCTGTACAGTTACAGCCTGAAGCTGTGTTGCTGATTGTTTCGGCGTATTTATTGTAGATTTTCGACGCCTTTAAAGGTAATTTTGGAACTGTGCTGTAAATAGTGATTCTTGTAAATAAATTGTGCTTTTTATTGTTCTGCATCGTGTTTTCATCGGATACTCTCAAATCCACGAACCCGTAAAACGCAACAATATACTTGCTTTTATCTAATTTCAGAATAAGCTTAGTTTTGTAAGTACTATTTATAATAATATTATTGCAGCCGCGTACGGATTCGTAATAGATTGAATGCATACAGAATTAATGATAGCATGATAAAATGTATTTTACCAAAAGAAACACTTCACAATTCTGCATTTTTCCACAAAAATACTCCAACATCTTATCGCAGTATCATAGAGTACAATGAGTAATTATACTGCTACTAAGAATGTTACTCACAAAGTAATGCAATGCGCATCTAAAAGGGTTTGCATCCGGTTCCCGCGAAATCTCTGATATAAATTCTATTTCTCGGAATTACTGGAAGACGTATAGGGTTAAATTTACACCAAAGGGCTAAATACTGTTGGAGTTGCACATGTGTGGTAGATTAATTACAGTTATTCATTGCAGTTAGTATGCAGAGACCGGACCCAAACGTCGCCAAATGGTTGCAAATCAGGCGATAAATATTAGTCGAAAGAACCATCGCCAGCATGGCGATATCCCGCAAATTTAGCGAGATAGCTATTTACTCAATGCTAAATAAACCTGCCCCTGTATTCTTATTTTTCCGTTCGTCTCTATAGATATTTATGTTACATTATACAAAAAAATACTACAGTTTCACATATAATATCACAATAATTACTTAAATATCTGTAAAATTCGTAATATTCCCCTCTTTCCAAAGACTACTCGTCTCGGGCAGTATAATCCTGGACATGAAACCATATTTACAACAGTTGAGTCGCGAATTCTGTGTGGCAGAATTTAAGTATGTTTAGTCATTTAAGTAATCAATTATTTAAGTATTTTATTTGTATCTGTATTTGATTTTTAAATCTGAAATTGTGAAGAGCATACTGAATATATATATTTTTGTAAAGAGCGTATTTAAAATCTTTAGGCAATTATTTTTCTTCAACGGTCCAATTTTCTAATGAAGAAAGGGAAGCGTCTTTTAACGGTAGTAACATTTATGGAAATAGCTTTTAAGATGGCAGTTGCAACTGAGGGCAGTATAGTGTTGTTTCCCATGTCTTTTGTTACGAAGCAGTAAAATGGTTATCGTAATTGGCTTCGCGCTTTTTCATTTGCACTATTGCTTTGTGTATGTTGTCATGCTTATAACTTCGGAAGAAAGGAAAGGTTGTAAATTGGATCTTGAAAGGGCAGTTTTTTGTGGTTTTTCCCTAGATTTTTCCGCTTGTTAGCAAGGGGGTCGAATTTTTAGTCTCAAATTTTCGCAGGTCTTGGGGGAGTTATTCTACAGCAGGGCAATCGTCAACTATGGACAATGACTTTATTTTGATTCGTTTGAGGGTTTTGATATCGTCCTGTTAAATTATGGTGAAAGACGCGGGTGGGCAAGAACTTAATTTTATGTCTTAGGTTTGACCAGTAATGTTCTATGGGAGGAGAAACCGAGTTTTCCTCGGTTCATGCACGAGTTTAGAAGTCAGTTTTTGAGTTTTTGGTTTTTGAGTTGGAGTTGGAGTTGGGAGTTTTTAGCTCGAGTACGGTACAACTAGAGCAGAGAAATAGTTCAGAGATAGGCCGTTTGCTCTGCGGCCGAGCTTCGCTTTTGCGCGCGGGCTCCAGCTTTGACAAAACTTGGCAGTCTGGCATAATTTGTGTCATAGAATCGAAATATGAAAAAAAATTGGCCAGTCATTTCAGAAAAAAATTCGATTTTGAGGCAAAATATCTATATTAGAACAATGCTATATGCACTGGTTATCATAAATTAAGGAAAAGCACAAAAATCACTATTACTGAGAAAGTTACATGTAGAATTTTATGAAACTTACCCACAGTATACAACACATAGTAAGGTATCAAATAACATAAAAAGAAATTACGAGACAACTTATGGTAGTATAGAAATTAGCACATGTAAAAAGTGAACAAATCGAAGGTGTGAGTTTTCTATAAGAAAAGAATCTTCAATATGGAATATGATCTCCTCTAGAAGCAATACAGCACTTACAGCGATGTGTGATACTTTCAATATGCGGTCTATCAGTTCCATAGGAAGCGAGAGCCATTGCTCTTGCAAAGCAGTTGCAAATGCGGCAAGGGTCTGAGAGGGCGGATTGAGAGCTGCTAGACGTCTTCCTAAAGCATCCCAAACGTGCTCGATAGGATTCAAGTCCTGGGATCCAGCTGGCCACTCCATGCGCATAATTGTTTCTTATTGAAGATAATCATCTACGATGCGAGCCCTGTGTGGTCTCGTGTTGTCGTCCTGTAACAGGAAAGTATTACCTATTGCCCCGGCATATGGGCGCACATAAACATCAAGGATATCATCTCTATAAACCTGAGCATTTACGGTTCCTCTTAGAAAGACATGGAGGTCTTTGCGTCCACCTAAAAAGATGCCACCCCAAACACAGACACTGCCTCTTCCGTAAGCATCTCTTTCACGAATGTTTGACGCATGATAACGGGTTCCAGGTTCTCTCCATATCAAATAAGGCCTACTATTGCTTTCTAGACTAAACCTGGACTCATCCGTAAAGAGTACAGCCCTCCATTGATCAGGCTTCCAATGGACATGTTGTCGTGCCCAATGCAAACGGTCCCTCCTATGGCGTGACGTGAGCGACGCGCAAATGGTTGGTCGCCTGGCATACAGACCACCTTCGTGAAGCCTTCTACGCACAGTTCACGTTGATACTAACCTTTCGGTGGCTACAGCAAGGGAGGATCTAAGAAGAGTCGAAGTAGCGGTTCTGTTCCTGCGTGCACATAATGTCAAATATCGGTCATCGGCGCTCGTCGTAGCAGTTGGCTGTCCTTAGCTGAACCTCCTAGATGCCGAATCTGTGGTTTGAAATTGCCTCCAAAGTCTATGAACCACAGAAGGACTCACATTTAGCCATCTGGCCACTTCTGTTTGATTTTGTCCTGCCTCTAGTCTCCCAATGGCTCTTCCTCGTAGTTCTACAGACAAATGATGCCTGGAGGTCATTGTTACGAATTGGCTATCTCAGATTTCTGATGCCACTATCACAGTGAAATATGTGGGCTTGCTCTCAAACATGGATTTTGTGTTCCTCACAGATGACGTATTCCGATTGCAGCGCAACTAATTTTCATATTGGAGTTTTACTCAACTACTCTTACTTGGTAACATATCCAAATTTTACACGGTGTGGCTTATTATTGAGAGAGTTATCGCTATTTTTGTGATTTTTCCTTAATTTATGATAACTAGTGTATAAATCTAATACATATCCACTTAAGTCGCACTTTCAAGACATAAAAAACGCATTTCGAATTTCGTCAATCGGCCGAGTAGAATGGGATATATAGAACCGCCCTTCTTCTTCTTCCCCCCCCCCTTTTTTTTAGCGCAGTGTGCATTTTCAGTTCCTCTTCCTGAAATCTAAATAAATTATTGAACTAAATTAGAGATCTCTTCCTCCGGCAGATATCAAATTTAAGATCCAAACATAAAGCAGAAACGTCCTAAACTTTGTAAAATTATAACTGCAGCCTTTAATAGTTATGGACTTCATATATTTTAGGTACTTAACTCAACTTTTATTCATTACATGATTCATAATAATATTGCTCTCTTTACAAGTTTGTCTCTCCTTCTGTTAAGGGAATTAAGACAATTAACCTCCAAAAAATTGAGTTTCCAGGTTTAATGTTAAAAAAAAGTGAACATTGCTCATTCCAAAAATTATGTAGCATGTATAGGCTTGAAATACCAATACTATAAAAAAGAAGCCCTTCTTTTTTAATTATTAAAAAAATAAATCTCTCTCTTAATGTCGACAGTATTACTTATGAGTATTCCCTTTCAGAATTGCATCTGCTATGGACAAAAGTACTTTTTAGAGGTCTGAGTTCGAAAGGGAGCTTATTTGAGTATATCCATGGACGCTTTGAAACTTATAAACTTTCTTTATATAAAATGATTGAAATACCGGGAGGACATACACTGTAAAAAATTTTAGTCCAACGTTACACCATTTAATGGTTCGAAATCAAAGATAGTACCAAAACATGGTTCACGTGATTTTACGTTTCACTGATATTTGGTGAAACGATCCAACTAGGTAAACGTTTCACTATTTTTAAGGAATACTTTGCAGCCAATCAAACCGAAGCATTCAGCGCATGCCTGGTCTTCCCGTGATTCCATCTTTAGAAAGTTTAATGGCGGCTGTTTGAATCTGTTAACGGATAGTCGGTTGTGTATTCGATAATTACAAGGTACGTATATTTTTGGTTTGTTTCCTTTTTGATTTATGTATGTGGATTAAAATTTGTGCATTAATGAAATGTAAGATACAAAATGGTGTTAAAATGCATTCGCAGCAACTTTTTAATGATTTTGTTGGAATTAGTGGCGTTAGTGTTAAATCCTACGTTCACCATTTGGTTATTACTACTGTATAGAACGTAGCTGAATAGAAGTCTAAAAAGAGATTCCCGAACATTCTTAGTAAAAACATTGTTATAACATAATGTGTAGTTCTGCATATATTACGTAATATGTATTGCTATAAAATACGTTATAGTCATTCTGTAGAAAATAGAATACTACAATACAAACATAGAATGTTCTGTCAGCATCATTATTGGAATTATAATAGTTCTTACGCTGTTTGTGAACTTGATAAATAAGAAGCACATAATTCATCTAAAACGTTAAAAAAAACTTTTTTGACATGAAAATTTAAGTCTTGTTGTTTAAAACTAAATTTATGGTTTAATTTTTCTCTAGATGAAAATCTTGGTACACTGTCAATCATCATTGAAAGTGCTAGAAATTTCAGATTATGGTCAGCTTACTGTTATTAACTACGCTTAATATCCAAGTTTTTTTATCTCTGTAAAAATGTGCTGATGATTTCAAAGAGTATGTTGATTATGAAAACTTTCCCTAGGGATCCCAGCAAAATTGAAAGTTATTGATTGACATGATAAAACTGTATTTGGAATATTTTGTTGAAGTAGCAAGTTTTTTTATTGCTTTGTGAAAATTTTTGTTTATTAAATCTTATTGTTTGATTAAAACCATTTTGAAATATTATCTAAACTTTCCTTTTTACGAGAAGAATTTTTTGATAAAGATGCATTGAATTATTGTTATTTAGCCATGTTTTTAAATATTCTGTTCGAAAGCATCCTTATTTGGCCAAACTTGGTATTTAAAAATTTTGTTTTTCAATATTTCATATAATAATATATATTGAACTTGAACAGTTGTGTTTATTATGCATACTGTTATGATTGCTCACCAAGCTACTACAAAAATGCCAACAATTTATAGATTTTGTTCTAGGTACTCATTCAGCTTAGCATCAAACTGCCACAAATGTTGGAATTTAAGAAATTCTGTACATTTTCTCTGCCAAACTGGGAGTAAATTTCTGTTTTACTTATCATTCAAAATGTATCTTAATTTGTGCTTTTACAGATACATTGTTAATTTGTTGAATTTCTCAAGATCAAGAAAGATTTTGCCAAACTGGTAGTATTTTTAATAGCCGAAATGACAAAAATAATTATCTCTTAACCCCTCTTATAATCCTGCAAAATCATGTTTTGTAGTTTGAGGTGGAACGTAAATGAATTTTGACTATGGTTTCTGATTTTAAGAAATAACTTTGCATTAAGAATTTAATTAATATCAGGCATTTAAAATAATAGCAAATAAGAGACTTTTTTTTTCTGAAGTAGTTAAGATGTGCTATTGAAATTGTATTTATTTGTGTTTAAATCTGCAAAACGAAGTTTGATTGTTTAAAAATATAATTGATTATTTCTAACCAGTTAGAATATGAGCTAAGTGTTATTTCTTCATATGTCATTTCGTTAGTGGTAAATATGGCAGAATATTAGAGTAATTGACATTGTTTATTTTTTATTTGATATCAATAATTCATAGATGCATTAACTTCTTTTATAATTGGAGAGCATAACACAAAGATTTAATTTAAGTACTATTTTTTTAACTGTGCAGTATAATTTATTGTTAAGGGTAACAAATATTGCCAAATACGGTTAACGTCATTTAGAAAGCATTACATTAGTGTATGTGAGAAAAGAGCCTGTTATATAGGAAATAAATGAAGATAATTGTGCAAAACTGATGCTGTGGAATTTCCTTGAATATTTTTGCAAGTTGATTTTTGGTTTATATAATCTAAACCTTATTTTTTATTTGAATAATTTAAACTTTTTGCTTAATTTTACTTGTGAAGTCATCCAAAATAACATTTTGTTTCGAAGACATCCATTTTTTTTAATTCAAATAATATGCAGAGGACTATTTGTACTTTACCTTTTTTGTAATTATTTTAGGTAACTTTTAAGTGCTTATACATGAATACAATAAAAACGTTTGATAAATTTAAATTAAATGTATATTTTATAGTTATTTTGATGTAAATATTAATATTCTTTCAAGATGACAGTAATAAAGGTAAAGTAAATTTTCAGTTTAAATTCTCAGAGTATAAGTCTCTGATTTGTATCAGTAACTGTACATGTAATTGCTCCAGTTTTCTTTTTAATTATTTCAAATTGCTGAAATATTCAAAATATTCAGTTTTTAAGCTGTTATATTTTCAAAATATATTACTACAAAAAGTTGTGTTTCTGAAAATTTCCACTTTCTTAGCTAACAGTGCTTTTTGCAATCATATCATTGTATCAAGGGATCCCAATCGCCTCCAGGCGGGCAAGTGGCCCCAAGGTGGGCATGGAAATTTTATAGGGAGTCGATGAAGATCTGGACATTGACAGCCGAATTTGCAGTGGCAATTGATCAAGTCATAGTCAAGATTCCTATTGATTCCAGAAGTGCAGGTACGTATATGCTTTATTTCAGATTTTAAATGTCATACAAGAATAATATCCCAAAATAAAAGTTGTTACCAAACCAACATTGCCTTTTCCCTCTTCTAAACTAGTATAAGTAAACTTGAGTCAAGTCAGCAATTTACTATGGGAAGAAAGAAACAGGTTGAATATTTGTAATGGAAGTGATTTGAGAATTGAGCAGTTTTATGCCAAATGCTAAAAGAATTACATGAATGCACAGATCACATTAATTATTCATACTTCTGTGTAATTAAAATTGAAGTTTTGTGCAGTACAAATCCGTGATTTTCTTTCTGGCAACTTGTTTATATTTGTAAAATTAAAAATAAAGATTAAAAAAATAAATCCAATAAACCATTTTTTTAAATTTTTGTTCAAAATTTTAGTTTGCTGTTATTTATTTGCTATTATTTATATTTTGATTATGCTGCATTACAGAGAAAAATATAAGGGGTTCGATGAAGAAAACCTTTTTCTAAAGTTCTTTTAAAAGGGGTTTATGTAAGAAAAAACGAGAACCCCTGCTTTACATAAGAAAAAGGTTCCAAAATCTAGCTTCTCTAATTTTAACTTTACTAAGTTGTTTTATTCTTATTTTTAAATGTAATATCATATTACATATAATTTTCAAAAACGTTTTGGTATTTTCTGTTTATTCATCCCCATTAAAAAGTCACAAATTGATTGCTGACTGGAGAGAGATATTTGTTTGGATATCCTTATTTCTAGTTCAAAAATACTGCTTTCATAATTTCCTTTCTTTTTCCATATAAGACATGCAGTCTTCTTGGATTTTTCCACTCTCCTTTTCATGTACACAGCGATCTGCTTTCACTGAAGGAAGCAGCAGAGAATTCCAGAAACTTAGCATTTTGAACAACCATGGCATCAAAATCATAAAATGACACACATGAAAAAAAAGGCACATGATGCCTTTAAACAAGTCTTATTGCACTGTATGTGTGTAGGAAGTTAAGTCTGAGATTTCGCCGATGAAAACTGCAATATGCTATTCACCGCTATACTGAAACACAGAAATTCCCATAGAAGGGATCATAATCTGCCGTCGTACTGGTGAAATGTCTGGAAAGCCATTTGGGGTTGCTATGGGCACAAGCTATACTATGGGCACTAAATTGCCACATAAATATATTTGGGTAATATTGGTAGGTTTATAATAGTAAAATAAACACTTTGGTGCTAGTATAATAATATAATCCAGCTAATTTTCTTAATGTTTTGTATTTTTTTTAATGCTTAACATTTTATAATTCTTATAATTATGTATTTTTTACTAAATATACCTTTAGATGTGTAGGCATATTAATATACATTATATATTAGATTTTTTTAAATACCGGTGGAATTTGTGCTCTACCAGCAACAACACATTTCAACATAAATATTTTTTTGGCGGCATGATGCAATGCCACTTCAGTACATTTTTGTGCTTCTTTGCTGGGTTCGGGGATAGTCTTAACACCTCCTTTTTTAAAAAATAAAATCCTCAATATCTCAAAGTATTGATGTTCGGCCAGCCATATATTTGATATTTAGCCCCGGTATTTGACAAAAATTGTTTTTAATGCATCTTCCTTTTTTATTGTGTTTTTGTTTCTTCTATACTTTTCATTAGAAACTAAAAGTAAAACTAACATATTACTACCAGTAATGATATGGTTGATACTGTTTAACACTGGCATTTCGACCCAGGTTTGAATCCATGCAAACGCACTGCCTGCATGTTTGGTTTCCTCCATGTGTAACATGAATGCAACCCAATGTACATACCCTAGTCAGATAGCAATCGAGTGGCTTGCTGCATCCAAATAAACCAATCAAAATGAATATTTAAGTTTTTATTAATTAAATTTAATATATTATGGATGCTTTATGTTATTTTTAGTATATATTGCAATGATAGTATATATTTGTTGTAACTTATATACTAAAACACAGAAACATCAGTCAGTATAACCTAGTAATACTAATAGTAACATCAGTCATGATACGAGGGTGAGAATTATGAAAGAAAAAATAAATATAAAATTAATAGTTTAGATAATGCATGATGTTATGTAGCTGTGTATTAACGCTTCTTTTTTTAGGTTCCCAATGATGTTGAAATAGAGCTACAAACAGTATCTAAAAGATGTTGTCTTCTTTCAATCACTGGTTGTGAAGGCCTGACCCTGTACTCCCCAAGACTACCTCGACATCCATGCAAGATCAGAATGTGTTGTGACTTATCTCAATTGGAACATTAGAACAAGCTTATGAAATTCATCCTGGCAAAAGAGTGCAGTCACCAAATGGTGCGTTATGAGGTACACCGTCGCTGAGCTTGATATAATGTGCTTGTCAGACCACTGTGCCCACAAATTACCACCCGTTGCATTTCCGATACAACCAACAGTGTGAAAAATCACTGATCTAATGTTGAGTACCATGCATTCTTTGCGTCTCTCTTCTAATGATTATGAACTGCAAGAACTGTTTAAGTATATGAGACAACCATTAAATTGTTAAATAAAAAATTCTAAATTTGGGTTTCATGATATTGTTAAATATCCTATTGAAATTTTCACAAATGTATTAAAATGACTACTACATACACTTGTGTTTTCTGAGATTTATTGGTTTAAATACTCCAGGATATGAAACTGCAAAATGCTTTTTGTCAATATTATAAGTAATGGTAAATATCCCCCCATGCATGCTTTACAAGTACATTTATCTTATTTATTTCATACAATTAAAGTTTTCAAGTTAGAAGAATGTTATTGATGTATGTCCTGTTTCTATATAAGCATAATAATGTATGCTAATTATTCAGAAGTACTTGTTATTAAATTCTGAAAAATAATGATTAAAATATTTATAAAATATACGTAATCATTCGACAGGTTTTATGAGTAGTTTCATTTTAAATTTCTTAAACAGAATATAAGTGATATAATTTATTAAATTATGCTTACATGTATGCCTGTGCAAAATTCAGCATAAAATATTTCTTAATGAATTACTTTTCTTATGTAGCAGTTGCAGAAAATTTGTCTATGTGGATTTAAATGTGTTCTTCATTAAAGCTTTGCCATCTTAATTTCAAGTTATGTTTTTCCTCTGACTTATTTTGCATGAAATGTTTACGTTTCTACACAGTCCAGTCACATTAATGTGACCACCACGTACTTTCCATGTCAGAGTTAAATAACCAATCACAGAAGGCAGGTGGCAGCACAGTGCAGTTGAGCGTATATAAAGGGTGTGTGAGGGCTTCGGAAAACATTTCAATCGTTGGCGTAATGCAGAAACGAAGCGATTTATCCGACTTCCAAAAGGGCATGATCTTTGGCTTTCGGGCCAAGGGTGGAAGCATTTCCGAAACGGCTGAGTTTGTGAACTGTTCGCGTGCCGCCGTGGTAAAAGTGTACCGTGCATGGCAAAATGGGACTGTCCAAAATCAGCGACGTGGCAAATGTGGTGCACCACGGGCCATAGATGACAGAGGCGAACGACGGTTGCGGAGATGCGTTCGGGCAGATAGACGGGCTACCGTTGAGCAACTGACCACCAAAATGAACCAAGGGGCTACCAAAAGTGTCTCCCAAAGTACTATTCAGCGAACATTGCTGCGTCTGGGCCTCCGAAGCAGACGCCTGGTTCGTGCACCTATGCTGACTGCTGTTCATCGACGGCGAAGGCTAGAATTTGCACGCCAGTACAGCAGCTGGACGTCCACTGAGTGGCGACAGGTTGCGTTTTCGGATGAATCGCGTTTTATGCTCCATCGGACAGATGGACGTTGGCGTATAAGGCGTGAAACCTCTGAAAGGAACCACCCTGCAACCATTGCCGGAACGGTCCAAGCTGGAGGCGGGAGCATTATGGTCTGGGGAATGTTTTCCTGGCATTCTCTAGGTTCACTGATCATTGTGGAAGGCACAATGGATCAATACAAGTACGCATCTGTCCTTGCGGACCATGTTCACCCCTACATGCGCATTGTTTTTCCTCAGGATGATGGCATCTTCCAGCAGGACAATGCGAGGTGCCATACAGCTGCCAGTGTACGTGCGTGGTTCGAAGAGCACCAGGATGAGTTTACCGTCCTCCCCTGGCCAGCAAACTCACCTGACTTAAACCCAATCGAGCATCTGTGGGACCATCTCGATCGAGTTGTTCGCGCCATGGATCCTCAACCGCGTAATCTAGCGCAGCTGGCCACGGCATTAGAGTCGGCATGGCTCAACATCCCAGAGAACACCTTCAGGGACCTATGTGACTCTCTTCCTGCACGTCTCGCAGCAGTCCGCGCTGCGAAAGGTGGTTATTCTGGCTTTTGACAGACGGTCACATTAATGTGACTGGACTGTGTATATAACATGCTACCAAGAGATATGTTTAATCTGCAGAAAAATGGAATTTACTTTTGAAGTTATTGAACAATATTAATAGCTTTGGAAAATTTCTTTATTGTATAGGTACATGAGTATTATAATTTATCATGCTTCATAATACATTTTAACATATTGTAAATAAAAAATTACCATAAAGTAAAACTTGTTTTTGTGTGAGAAGGGGACATGGGAAACCTTACAGATCCTAGCAAATACTTCTAGTCTCCAAATTTTAAAGGTAAGTGTCATGGCATGTGAATGAAAATAAGAATTATGCATGGAATAGTTTTTCTTTATATAGTATAATAGTAATTAGTTGAATAGCTATTAATTACACATTACACACAATGTATAATATCAATTTTCTTATGAGAAAGCAATTTCTGCTGTAAATTTAAATACTAGAGACCTTGAATCTCAAAGCTAATGCAATTTAATTTACAAGTGAAGGCATATCAAACATTAATTTTTAAAATTCAGCTCTTGCAATGAGCAGTTACATTTTAACTTATTCCTATTGGTGTGTAAGGCATTTAATTTTGTAAAAATATATTTTTATATACATGCTAATATATTGCAAATGTGTATTTTAATGATATATATTTTATACTTTCATTCTCTCAAAACTGAATCAATCTTATGCAAGTAAATCTGCTGTTCTAGCCAAATTTTCAATAATTATTGCTATAGATATGCTGATTTGCATAAGAAATTTCCAAATATCTTAGCCACAGCAGTAATGAATTAAAAAAAGTACCAGGAGAAGGGTGCCATAGCAGTAATTGAATAAAAAAATACCAGAAAAATGGATAATATAAAATTTTATGACTGAACTCTCAAATAACTTCCTATAATTTACAGTTAACGGTAAACATAATTATAATTAAGGGTTTAAGGTATTCTCAATCCATATTGTAATATAGCCCATTTAACGCATTTCTAATTTATGGTTCAACATTCCCCATTCTTGCTTTAACATACTGCCAATTCTTGGTTAAACCTATTAACAAATAATGGTTCAACCTATTACCAAATAATGGTTCAACCTATTACCAAATAATGGTTCAACCTATTACCAAATAAAGGTTCAGCCAAAGCACCAAATAATGGTTCAGTGTTTTACCATCTTTTGGTTGCAACTTTTTCAGCACCATAGTTTGGTGAAACTTTGAACCAAATTTTTAACAGTGTATAATTAAGTATTTTAAAGATATTCGATGAAATGAAGTGCTAAAAGTTTCAAAATTTAATACAGATATACTGTAATAAGTGTAAGGGGCTTCGGAAAACTGACACAATTCATTTTTCGAAATTGAAACAGTGATATTTAAACTCCCTCGGAAAGCAATAATCTTTGAAAAACGAAAGAAAAGGGAATTTAAAACTTCAGAATAATTACTCTAACATAGTTATGGCGCAAAAAAGTTCAAAAAATTTTTTAAATAGCGCTGGTGAAGCAATTTGCTTGTTTGTTAATTTGGGTACTACATATTTATAAAATTCTATCTATCAAATAAACCTCAAGTTTTATTTTATAATGTTAATTATCTGAATGAACTGAGTGAACCTATTTAAATTTATTTGCGAGAAAGAATGAATTATTTATTGATGCAGTGACTTTGTTTATTATACTGAATTTTTTTTAAGAATTCCTTTTTTTTATTCAATATTTTTCCGAGTTTAACTCCGCATGTTCGAATAAAAATAGATTGACTTAAATTTCTTAATGTTGCTGTTGTTGTTGCTTATGCTCACTTGTCTGACGTAGTCAGCCCAAGCCGAAATTCCTCTTGGCAAGGAGCGCTAGAATACGCCTGCCGTTGGCAACAGCCTTGAGCACCATTCAGATGACAATGCGATTTAGCTCAGTTGCGCCCCCAATTTTGATGCAGAGCACCCCAGGCGGACGGCTCCGAGGATCTCCCCTTCCACCAAACAACACGAGAGGACTTTCCGCTCGCCGCCATGCCGCACCGATATTATACATTTACAAACATCCATGCCTTCTCCGGGATTCGAGCCGGGCCCTTCGGTGCGGCAGTCAGCGACGCTAACTACTATACCGGTAGGGTGGCATTTTCTGAATGTATTTATAATTGTCAATGCAAATGCAAGTGATTCTACGAATAAGGAAAATTTTTATACGTACCTATGTGTGATATCATGTACCAAAAATATATATGTTAATGACCTTCTAAGATTTTTTCCCCAAAAACATAATATTGAAGGCAAAAATTAAATTTTTACTTTAACAAAATATTAATAATAATCTTCAGTTTATATAAATAAAAAGGAAGAATAATCGCTTTGCTAGGAGAATAGTCAGGTTATTTATAATCGAAATTTTCATTTATTTTGCTGTCGAAAAGGTCTCATTTCTAAGATCATTATAACGCGGCAATAAATCCTTTAAGCATTATGATCAATGCATGTAACTGCGTCATAGATGGTACTAACTTTCATGCGAAAATAAATCTTTTATCCCACGTAATTTACAAGATCATGACAACCCCATAACTTACGAGATTCTGGGACAGAAAAACATGTTATTAACCATGTTTCCGGCACACCAAGAAAAGGGTAATGCATCTTAGTCTCAATTTTCCTTTAAGTTTTAACGATACTTATACGTTTCCTAAAGTTTCAGGCAGATGAAATCAGGTATATATGAAGTATTATTCAAGCTCTTGACAGTTTAATATCATAAAATAATATTTAAATAATTTTGGAATCACTTTTCTAAATTCGCTTTCTCTATAATGAATAAAAAAATCTGATGTATACACCACATGACTTCCTTAAACGGAACATTAAATTATACGCATTTTGCATTTAATTTAAACTTATTGGATTGAATTAAATCTACTTCATCGATAGCGCATAAACCACAATATAACAAATGCGCTCTTGAAAATCCACTATATTTGTTTACCATAGGGACAGTTTGGAGCTAGGTTCACTTAACAGCGTTACATCTCATTCATTTTATAATTCAGAATGCACAAAAATTATATATGTCATCTGAAGAATTATCTAATCGTTGCCACATATTATATTCAAATAATATAATAAATCTAAAACGATGTACACTGCTGGCTACCGTAAATGCAGCACCCTAAAGGAAGCATGCAAATAACATGAAATTTGCAACATGCATTAGCGGAGGTGAGATATGCAAATGATTAGAATTTCAGCGCAGACGCACATCACGCGCGCCTGTGGCTCCACTCAAAGCGCTATTTAAGGCTTGGAGTTTTCGACGATTTCAAGTTCGCAAATTGTGTTTTTCTTGTGGTTTTTTTCAAAAAAACGATCAATTATGCCTCGTAGTAAACAGCGATCATCGTTTGATCAAGTATCCGAGTTCGACACCTACCGAGTAAAAGTAAAGGGAGTATTGATAGGAAGAATAGGGAAAGTAGGAAGGATAGTGACCTACCGAGAGTGTGGATTATCATTCAGGGAAATCGGTAGTCGTGTTAGACGAAACCAAACAACTGTAATGCGGATATGTGACCGTTAAATGCAGGGGGGTACGACGGACTGACGTGTTCGATCACATCCACCTCAGTGCACCACTTCACATGATGACAGGGACATTGTGCGGATGGCAGTGACGGATCGCTCAGTCATTCACGAACCATAGCACAGCACATTGTCTGTAACGCATCATCCAGTGTCTGCGCGTACCATTCGACGCCACTTACAGCAGAGTGGTCTGTCCACAAGGTGTCTATTGCTTCGTCTACCCTTGACGCAGAACCACAGACGTCTCCGCTCACAATGGTGCGATAAAAGAAGAATATGGACGGCAGAATGGAATGAAATTGTCTTTACTCACGAGTCACGCTTCTGTCTGCAACACCACGATGGTCGGATTCGAGTCTGGAGATACCGTAGAGAGAGGATGCTGAACAGCTGCGTTATGCACCGCCACACTGGTTTTACACCGGTATGGGGCGCTATTGAATATCACTCTCGCACTCCTCTAGTACGCATTGGCGGTACTTTTAACAGCCAGCGCTACATATCTGAAGTGTTGGAGCCGGTTGTCCTTCCTTACCTTCAGGGCTTGCCCACGGCCATATTTCAACAGGATAATGCGCGACCACACGTGGCACGCATTGTCCAAGGGTTCTTCGTCAATCGCCAGATTGAATTGCTTCCCTGGCCGGCTCGCTCTCCGGATCTTTCGCCGATAGAAAACATGTATATCCTATATACAAAATTTTAAAGTTCTGAGGCTACTCGTTTTTGAGCTATGGGAGATATATATATACATACGTACATAGGCACAGACACCACGATAAAATAATCTCTTCAGAATCCATTTAAAATCAGTTTTATAATTTTTTGGGGGGAAATGAGTCCTTTATTCTGACCTTACGTACGAATGTCACTCAAAAACATAGTTAAGTTGCCTTCGATAACGGTCAAAATAGATATTTTCGTTGAAATATGATGCCCGAAATTTTTCGCGATTACAATACTTCCTTTTTACTTCGTACAAGGAAGTAAAAACTAAGCTCACCGAGCCAGGTAACAGAGTGGAAATATATATATATTTATATAAAACTGATGTAGCTGATTGCAACGAAAACCAGAGGTGCACAAATACATGTTATAGCAGGCCCCATATACAAGATTTCAAAGTTCTACGGCTACTCGTTCTTGGGTTATGCGAGATGCATAGATACTTTCGTACGTAAGTACACGTACAGACGTGAAGAAAAAAATCTCTTCTGAATCCTTTTTAAATCCATTTTACAATCTTTTTTGACAGAAACAGTCTTTTATTCTGTCTATACGTGTAGATGTCACGCAAAAACATCGTTCAAATAATTTCGAGAGAGGTTGAAATGGATATTTTAGTGTAAATATAATACCCTAAATTTTTCGCGATTACAATACTCCCTTTACTTTTAGACTATACTTTACAAGGAAGTAAAATGTAGAATCTGCATTTAACAAAAAAATAAGTACATAATAATCTGTTCTAGATTATTTTCAGCAGAATACATTTACCAGCATTATGAAAGAGTACAATAAGATAATTTATGAATTATAAAAAGAAAATGTATTCTAAAAACTGCACTCAGCTACTTAAATTTAAAAAAAAAATGCGTTATTTAGTGACAGGTAAGAGCATGACAAAAACTGCACAAATGCATTATGTTTCAAAATATAGAATGCCAAATGTTAGAAAGGAGGTAAAAACTATAACAAAAAAATTTCAAAAACTGTTTTTTTAAATACAATAAAATGTAACACATGTAGAAAAAAAATTATAGTGAATGCAGAAATAATTGTAAGATTACGTATTAAAGTGAAAAAGCTTATAAAAAAAAGATTTAAAAAGTAGAAAATATAAGGTATAAACAATAAAAAAAACTAAATAATAGAAAGTGAGTTAATAGCTTAGTACATCGCAGCTTTTTTTTTTTAACTGCGATATTTTTTGCTTTTAGCGTTAAAATAACGTATCTTTAAGGAATTACTGTGTATTTTCTCACATAAATTTCTCCCCTAGCATTTTAGCGCAACCTGAAATTCAAAATGGATTTTTTGTGACATCTGTGCATACGTACCTACATGTGTGTCTCACATAATTCAAAAACGATTAGCACAGAACGTTGAAATTTTGCTTATGGGACTTCTATATCATGTAGTTGTGCAGCTCCTTTTTTGTTGCAATCAGTACCAAAAGTATACATATATATAAATCAAAAATTAAAGGTCGGAACGAAAAGGAATAAAATTCTGTTCCTGCAATAAGAACGTTTGACCGTTTTTTTCCGTGTAAAAGTTACCAAACTGAAAAAACGCAAATTAATGACACTTCCAAAAACGGAATCTTTAAACGAAAATTAAAATGAGAACACAGAAATATTTTTAAAAAATTACAGATCATTATACATAACAAAACAAAATATTTTTTTTATTAATCTCCTCTGTTTAACGCTTCAAACAGAACTTGTCAAGGTAAAAGTGTTTTTGTAGCCTTAAACTAAGAAGATTGATCAGCTCTGAATACATGTTGCGTTCCTATGAATCATTTGAGACTCAAAACCGCTTTTGATGCTTTAATGTTTCGTTGTTTTTCTTGGCATTCAGCA
>KK116919.1:228339-245480 GCA_000611955.2 Stegodyphus mimosarum
CTACTTTTGTCAAATTTAAGGCATGCAGGAGAGATATTTGCTTCTTCTATTTTATTAAAGTTATTGATTGCAATAATGTCATCCATATATCTGTTAAATGTAGGAAAACTAATTACGTTGATCATTAGTAAGTGATATTTGAAACTTATATTCTTGTGAGAAGAGAAATAAGTTACAAATTGCGGATTGAGATGATCGAGCCCATTGGTATTCCTCGTACTTGCTTGAAAAATGTGTTATTAAATTTGATGTAATTGTTAAACAATACACTTTTTTAATAGATTTTTCCATTCTTCTTTGGAGACTATTGTAAGAATTTGCGTAAGGAAATCAAGCAGAGTGAGAAGACTACCAGATATATCTTGTAACGGTAAAGTAATGTAAAGATTTTTAAAATCGTAGCAATTAATATTCTTCATATCTTAATTTCGGAGCGCTTTTATAATCGGCTCGTTGTTATTAATAATCCATTTGAAATTGTGGTCTTCAAAATTAATATTATTGATAATGTTAAGAACTTGTTTCAGCTTTTTAGCAAAAAGAAAGTCAATTTCTTTCAAAAAATACTTTGTGCCCTTGGCTATGAGTCTGAGCTTGACCGGGGTTTTGTGAAATTTTGGAAGCGCATAAAGATTTGCAAGTTTTTATAGTAGTTTTTGGGCGTAATTTTAAGTCTTCGATGCAAAGCTTTGAACCTCTCATCTTTTATACAAAGTATTTACAGTCATGCTTGATAAAAACTTACATTTGTACAAGTTTAACTTTTACAATAGTTTAAAAGCTGACATTGGCATTTCTACATTTAATAGAACATTTTAACGTGCAATATTTTAAAATTCATTTTACATCATTCGTTATAGTTCCTATACAAAATTCACAAAGTTTTGTTACAATCTTTCTTTAAATTAACACACTTGAAGTCTTTAGACTAAACATAATCACAAATTGGTTTCTCGTAACTTGAGAATTCTCAAAAGAAAGGTATGTACAAAATAAATTCTTGCCAACTTGCGAATTCAAAAATCTTTTCTGTTTAAGAGGTAATTACAACTACATTCTCGCAACCTTGTGAATTCAAAAATCTTTTTTAAGAGATAATTACAACTACATTCTCGCAAACCTGCGAATTCAAAAATCTTGCTTTAAACAGTATTTAGCAACTTTAAACACGTGACATAAATCGAACTTTCAGTACAAAATAGAAAACAAGGAAAATTTTCACGTATCTTTTTTTGTTTCTATACTCTTCCATTCTTTTCTCGCAGAATTCTTGCCATGTGGGAGATCTTAAACTTTGGATTCTCAGTCTTCTCGGGTGGCTGGTATTCACTTCCTGCCCTTCCTTTCTTTTTGCACCTCGGGCGTTGAATCGGCCTGCTTTTCTCGTCGGTTGAGTGTTTTGGAACTCTGGCTTCCTCTTTGCCTAGTAGTAGCCGGATCTTCCCTCGGAATCTTTCAATCTTTTCTTGGTTTGCCTGGTTTCCTGAAAAGGAATAGATCTTGCCTCGTCGGATCGTTTTCTTTTCGTAGATCTTGGCTGCCATATTCTTGTGGCTTCTTTCGAGGAAGTTGGCTTCAGTTCTGGAGTTGGACATTTTCTTTGATTATTCTCCATGAGCCTTTTCCGCTTTTCCATCGGCGCTGGCTTCTGTTGAAGGAGAACTTTTCTTTGTTTCGTTTTCTTCATTCTCGCTGAGCCTGAAGCTTGTGAGTGCTGTTGCGTTCACTTGTGGGAATTTCTTCAGTGTTATTCGCTTGTTTTATCTTTTGTTGGTAAGGGATCCCTACTAGGCGACGGCGAAATACATATTCTTGGCGAGCTGCCAAGAACCCGCAATAGATCTTTTAAGACTAGAAAATCCGTACCACTATAGTACGGTTTCAGCTGGTCCATGTTAGCAATTGTTTGCTGTCCGTTTTCCGCCTTTAAGTAAATTTAGTTTTCTCGATAATGAATGGCCCCTCAGACCTGGGCTCAAATTTGGCTACCCTACTTTCAGGTGCGGATGATAAAGAATGTTTAATCGTTAAAACTTTCTGGCCTATCGTATATTCTACATCGCGTCTCTTTCTATTGTAATAGACTTTTTATTTCGACCTTGCCGTATCAGAATTTTTTATGGCCTCATTAATAATTTTCTGGATATCATTCAATTTAAACTCTTCCTGTCTTCGTTGAACGAAAAATAGCTTATCCAGTATCGTTAAAATTTTTCTTCCTAGGAATAATTCCGCGGTTTTTTGTGTGGTATCATGTTTTGCTGTTTTCAGGGCAAAGCCTAATTCATTGACACAGCTGTCCCAACGGTCATGATAATTCTTAACATGTCCCCGAATAATTTTAACTATATTCTTATTTACGCGTTTCGCAATATGTGATTGCGGTCTATAAGGTACCATTTTTAGATGGCGTATGCCAAGGCCTATACACAGATTTTTCAAATAAATAAATTACGATTATATTACTTTTACTGGGGCTCGTATTTTAAGATATATTTATTTAGAAACGAATCTGCTACTATTTTTCCTAAAGCCCGTTAAAAGGGAATTATTTCCACCCATTTTGAGAAATGATCCACAATGGTTCACAAGTATCTATTTTTATTAATCTTTGTTTTAGGGTAGGGACCAAGCAAATCAATACCAACCAATTCATTTGGGAAAGTGGCTTTTATGCTATTTAAGTACCCGGCCGGGTTGTAATTAACGTCGTTAATTAATTGACACAAGTGACATGACTTTACATACGCCGTCGCAACTTTGTATAACTGCAGAAAATACACCGCTTCGTGGACCCTTTGCAGAGTTTTCCTAACACCAAAATGAGCTCCTAACTTCAAGTCATACTTAAGCGTAGACTCATTGGGACTACCTGCCGCAGTTCTTGATTATCGTTGGTTGTTTTCGTGTAAAAGAAAATTTTATCAATATTTTCATAATGGGCCGCCCTATTGTGAATAGCCGTTAAGCCTACATGTTCAAAATTTTCGGGATCTTCCAGCTAAGCGTAAATGTCCTTAAATTCTGGGTCCGTTTTTAATTCGGCAATTATTGTTTCCCGTGATTCAATTATTTTCGCAGTTAGCATCGTACAGTGTGAGAATAAACAGGTAAGACGTAAGAAATGTTAACTACCCTTTATTTCTCAGAATAAACACAATCAGCTCCTACTCGGAGTACACACAAAGCCTCCACTTCGGCTTGAACTTAAATAATTATGAATTTAAATTAAACTAAGCTTAACTAAAGCTATCTGAAAGATATAGCCAAAGCTATCAGGTTTCTAAAACGTTGGCCCCTAAATATTAATTAAATCCGCGAAGCCAAGCAAGGGCCTAAAGTATGGCCGAACGCAGTATCTTAAGAGAGAACGTAGCCAAATGGCAAACGAGCGCTAGTCCGGAAAATCAGACTCTCTCTCTCTCGGCGAAACATCGGTTTAAAAAGTACTCATTTGCATTAACTACGTTTCTGAAATTACATTCTGGTAAAAAACTGTAAGCTGAAATTAGAATAAATAGGAAAGGGGAAGGAGAGGTTGCGGTTTGCTTACTCTGAATGCATACCTTACAGGTAGAAAGACAATCATTTTGAGAAAAAGAAAGACCTCTAACCATATTCTTTAATAGAGGTTTTTTAAGATCATTTTAATTTAAATGGCCAAATCTTATACGCAATGGATCTATTTTTTAGCAATTGATACAGATTCAAATACTGGCTTGACATAATAAAGATCCTTTTCGCATTTAGCTGAAATTACTGTTTCATTATTAGAATTAATTATTCGAGCACATTTTTCTTTGAAAATTACTGAATAATTATTTGCAGTTACTTTAGATACAGAGATTAAATTATTT
Source organism: Stegodyphus mimosarum (assembly GCA_000611955.2). Lineage (NCBI taxonomy): Eukaryota > Metazoa > Arthropoda > Arachnida > Araneae > Eresidae > Stegodyphus > Stegodyphus mimosarum. The sequence continues at coordinate 232,197 of KK116919.1, forward strand.
TCCAAATCAGGCACACACAATACATTTTCGAGTTTGATAGTTTAAGTTTTAAAACCTTTGCGAACTTTAACTGTTCCTTTTCCGATAGCTTTAACTATTTTATCAGAAGCTAATTTAACATATTACCTACCTCGTGAATTTCTTGGAACAGTTCTTTGCTGTTACACATGTGCGATATTGCACCACTATCCAGGCAAAAAATATCTCTAGAATCACTATCTGTGCATGATGCGGCTTGGTGCATGATGAAACTTTTTTGTTTCAAGGAATTCTAATTTTCTGTAGACATCGCAATTTCTCTAAGGCATTTGTTTTTATTTTCTTTATTTTTCTTCCTACATTCCGATGCTCTATGCCCTTATATATTGCAAAAGTTGCATTTGCAGTTAACTGGATACTGTTTGCGGTTTGCAGAAATATCTAGTTTCCGTTCAGGAACAGGTCGTTGATTATACTTCCAGTCTTTTGAATAAACCGGATGTTGTAATTCCGAATACGATGAATCTTTATTTTGGGGCGCGTTAGCTTCTTCCAGCAGTTTAACTTTCAACATTTCTGGAGAAGGGTCACGAGATTCGATGACGATTCTAAAGCTTTCATAAGAGTCCGGTATGTTATATAAAAGCAATATTGTTAGCAAATCATCCGCAATGTCGATTTCCATTTCTTTCAGTTTGTCCACAAGAATGAAAAAAAATTATTTAGATAATAAGTCATTTGTTTAATATCGGTCATTTTTGTAAAATGCAATTTTTTTTAGAATTGTCGCCTTGCTAGCTACCCCTTTCGATTCGTAAATAGAGTGCAATTTACTGCATAGTTCATGAGATGTTACATAGTTTTTTACTTGCGTAAGTTCCTTGGGTGAGACTGATAGGATTACATCCGTTCTTGCTTTTTGGTCGGTAGCTTTCCATTTAGCAAATCCTTCATCACCAGTTTCTGGTTTCGGAATTTTCCCAGTTACATAGTCCCGGTGATCATTTTTAATCAGGATTGCTTCCACTTGCAAGTTCCACGTATCAAAATTGTCCTTTTTCAGCTTTTCAATTAAAACCGTATTTATTGTCTTTATTTTCGATTTCAGTCAGCTCAGCTTGGCTTGCCGAAAGAATTTAGCACAGACGGTTGTACTGCGCAGTTAAGCATTGCCTGAGCCCATAACCAATGTAGAATAAAATGACGTCTTCTATCTACATGACAAACATTTATTTATGCTATGAAGACGTAGAACAGCAGAGTAGAAACATAATAAGTAAGATACATGATTACACAGCACTTACTTAGCGCTGCTCGCTTACATGCGATACACACCATTGACGTTGGCTAACTCGTTAAAAAAAGTATTACGCAGCAGAGAGCTTTCTTATCATGCACAAGCGCTAGGGAAATCAACGGCTGTTGCCAACAATAAGGATACACAAAGTTGCTGTATTCTGGTAGTTTGCATTCCCAGGTACCTGGAGTGTCCATTTCGTGGTGGTTGGTGATCATATTTCCAAGTGTTTTATTGAATTTAAAGCTAGGTATTGCTTTGATGTGTCTAACAAGCAGCTGATTTTGATGCTAATTAAAAGTATAATTAACTTTGATCTGTCATAGAATGTGTGTTTGAAATGAATTGTGCAAAATATCTTTTTGTGGAGGAATTTGCTAGTGTGCAATTTGTAATTCCAAAAGTCAATTACTAAATCTTTAATAATTTGGTGGTCAGTGTATTTGTCCTTGAAAAAGTTGTGAATTTTCCATAACGTATTATTTTTGGAAGTGTGGAGTAATTTAATAATATGTTTGGCGAAAGACTTTTCATTAATGCATTCGTTAAAATTTTTCGTGATATAATCGACCTCCACCGTGGAAAAATAGGGCGTTCCACCTTTATTACTTCCTCTCTTTCCTCGTATGGTATTTTTACTAAATATTCTAAACTGACTGTAGACCGAGTGCTCTTTGTTATTTGTAGTCTTTTTCTTTAAATACGAGTCCATATTTTGCAGAATGCTAATCGATTCTCTAAAGAATCTTAATTTTGTGTTAGGAAAACAGAATTACTTAATGTAATATCCAAAATAACAATATATATATACATACACACCCGGTTTATATATACCCACTTATTAGTGGTAATGAGTCCTTATTAGTGGTCCCTCCCTCAATCATTGGTCGTAGACAAAATTGCTTTAAATGATAAAAATATTCATGTTTTGGCAAGGTCAAATTTAGAAAAGAAAAATTGGGAGGGCAAATAACGAAGTATAACTTTAAATGTGGTCTGACTGTTCCTTTACTTTTGTTCGGGAAAGTTTTAGGCTCGTTATGAAAAAAGTAAAATTATAAGAAATTTGACACCTGTACGACGGAAATTGGCCTAGCTCTTTAATTTCAAATTTTTCAGTTTTTGATGTCATTTTCAACTTTCTTTGAGAGATCGGTTAATGAAGTTAGAATAATTCGAGAAAATAAGTTTAAATGAAGTTCAATAAACGTATATAATTTAATAGGCCGTACAAGGAAGTCATATGATGTAAACATCAGATTTTTTTAATTTAATGCTCAAACTATTTTTCGCGCATATCTTCGTTTGATGAGTTAAACTCACAGAATTTTACTGTTTTCACCATCAGATAGGAGTAAAAAATCTTTTAAACAAAGTTTATGTGAGATTTTTAGTGTAATAGCTGTTTTTTTCACCCATAAAATTGCTGGATTTTTTCCGATGTCTGAAATAAGAAAATAAAAAGGATTATTCGTTGTTGAAAAATTATGTTTTAATTGAATAATTCGATTGATGACGTTTCGTTGAAATTAAAAAGAAGGAAACGTTTAAAAAAATTATAAAATAAGGTTTTTTTAAATTTATAAAATAATTAATGAACAAAAAAAGAGAAAATAATTTATCATGCAGTTTAATGGGAATAAAGATTAGGTAATTCTCTTCACAAAAGTTATATACAGATTTATATCGCAAATAATAAAAGTGTGGGCACTTAAATAACGAACTCGAACAATCGAATTACATTGTCAAAAGTATAAACCGTTAAGTTTATAAGTTTATCAAGGGGATTGTAAGATAAAATTGTCTATATACTTTAAACAGAATTATTTAATCTCTTAGAGAAACATATTCTTAACTTCGATGTTCGCGGCAAGCTTAAGCTGCTCATGTGCGATAACCACCCACAGCGGCAGTTCTGTTTATACAGTGCAATGGATGCATTTTATCACATTTGTGCCTTTTCTATATCTTCGTAGCAATTAACTTCGATGTAGTAAAAAAAGGTAAGAGATATAAATCACAACATACGCATAAATTTAGCAGACCTGTATATATCTAAATAATTTATTCTAGATATATTCGGTCAAAATTTCTTTTTATCTTTTTTATGCAGAATCGTTCAACAAATGAGTTGTTATCTATATTTTTTCTTTCAGAGTATAAGATGTTCATCGTTTTAAAAAGAAATCGCAGCATTAAGGAGGAATGTTTCATTTGCAGAATTATCATCAAAAACGGAACTTTTAACTGAAAGAAAAAAATGGTAGCACAGACTGCTTTATCCAATTTTCTAAGAATAGTCACCTGACAGAAATTCATATTAAATAAGAAAAGAGAAAAAATCAGAAAATATTGTAGTCATCGCCACATTTAAAGAAGACTACACAAATATCCAGTGAAACAGAAAAGTTCCTGAATTTTTAAAGTCAAAATTCCCTAGAAAATTAATGTTTAATTACTATATTTAATTGTATAAATGCACCACCCTTTTTCAACGTCAAAGAATGAATCGAAAAATTAGCAAAAATTAGTTAAGTAATTTCGTCGATTGTCGGCTGGAAACTTCGAAGAAAATAAGTAAGGTATGAAAAGAAAGCAATAATAAGGCAGAAAAACATTTCCAGGTTTTCTGAAGCCCTAAGGAAAATTATTAAATTATGCATATGCAAAATTCATTCCATTTCATGATTGCTATGCTAAAAAAATAATTCTTTTCACTTGCAGTGACACATACATCACTTCGGTTAATAAATTTCTTTTTCTTAGTGGCTTACTCTGTATAAGGAATATGCATTTTACAATTGATTAGTTTCTAGGAATATTATTTGAAATGGAAATTTTTGGGGTGTTTTCTAATAACTGTGAAATATTTCAGAAGCGCATCTCAAAATCTTAGACATCTTATAAGCATATTTTTAAAATATTTTGTTGCTAATGAATCACTCAGATTCATAGATTTATTCCTCTATTTTTTATTTTTATTCATTTTTTTAATATGAGGAAAATTCAAAAAACTCTCCGATTTCGAAATACCATTTGAGATTTTGTCTTCCGCATTCTTTGAGACAAGTTTTCCAACAAAGAAATCAACAGCTGAAACATTTTAACACTTTTATGAATATAACGAAACGTTGGTACTACGTACACAATAAATCAGATTTACTTTTCTTTTCGTAACTATCGTGCTGTTTCTCACACAAAAAAGGTTTACTGTAAATCTGGTTATAGCCAGTTTTCCCACCAAAAAACTTTCTTTTAACGTTAGAAAGTTAGAAAAAAAACATGAAAGCAGTGTCTTTAGTGCGGGTAGTAATCACCACTCAAATCTATGATTTTCTGCCAACGTTTTCGTAGTTTTTCAAAGACTTCTCCCCAGAACCTCGGTGGCCGTGAGTCCAAAAACTCATCAACCTAATTTCGGACGTCCTGTGTAGAATGGAAGATAACACCAGCAAGACGTAACTGCAGATGTGAAAAAAGGTAGAACTCCGAAGCTACGTCGGCGCTATATGGTGGGTGTGACAAAATGTCCTATTCGAGTCAGTACAGATTCCACCCGGTGAACGCAGACATATGTGGTTTTGCAATATCTTGATCAGGAACATTACCTTTATGCGCAGGAACTCAGTTCGACGTTTTTCCTTGATAGCAGCGTCAACACAGACTAGCCCACATCGCTGTACAACTTATTGTTGAGGGTTTTACCTTTTTCCAGATACTCTTTGTGAATAATACCACGGCATACCCGCCAGATACAAAGCATGATCTTTTCGTTAGTCAAACTGAGCTTTGCAACGCTGACGACGGGTTTACCGGGCGCAGACCAATCCTCTTTTCGGCCTGCGTTGTTGAAGTAAATCCACTTTTCATCACAAATGATGATCCGGTCCAGAATTTTATCCTTGCGATGATATTCGTGCAAATAAGTGTAAGCCCAAACACGTCTGTCCTTATCTGCTTGAGTCAGCGCAAGCAGGACCCAGCGATCGAACGCGTACGTCAAGTTTATGCGATGAATATCGCTACTAATGGACATGGCACTAATGTCTAACTCCTTAGCAAGATCTCGAGAGGTTATATACTGAACTTCTTCTAAAGTTCTCTCAGGCGGTCCTCATCAGCATCAATAGGTTGGCCAGAGCAATCTGCATCTTAACTGTTTGCGCAGACGATAGTTGCGGCTGCGGAAAACTTCCGTTAAAACCCGATATTTCATTTATTAGCAAAATACTGGCAGTTTTTCATTCTGTAAGGGTATAAATATTGACTAAAAGCTATACCTTCAGTTAACTTTCGTTAAAAACCGATATTTCATTTATTAGCAAAATACTGGCAATTTTCCCATATGTAAGGGTATAAGTATTGACTAAAAGCTATACCTTCAGGTAATCATTAAAAAATACTGTTAAAATACATAAAAAAATATTGTCTAAAAATTTATCCTGTTATTGTTTCATAAAGACAAATCTTTCCGATTGTTTAAATTAAAATCTGATAATTAATCAAATGCTGGATTTATTGAAACAGATTAGCATTTTATTCCTCATTTTTACTGTCTGATGGAATGTTTTTTCCACAAAATCTGATATAAAAGTAATTTCATTTTCTAAATCAGAGAAATTACTATTTTTAAACTAAACTAACTAATTTCGTTTATTTTACTATCTTTGGTACTTGATTCCAATTCAAACCACATCAGATGTATGCAAAATTAGTTAGTATTTAAGAAGCAGCAATAAATATTAGGATCACCACCGGATTTGTGAATTGAGGGCCCATTCTCTCTATACGTCTGGGGTCTTAACCTTGAAACACGGAATATATTTGTTAGATTTTAAAAATTAATGAATGATTTGGTGGCCTCTTGAAAAGCAGGGCTTCGAGCGACTGTGACTTGCACAATCTCGTAAATTCGCCTCTGACAGAAATGCCAAACTTTGCAATAAAATTCTCGTAACTTTCCATATCGGTATATACCATTTGTTGTTGTTGCTCATGCTTACTTGTCTGACAGAGTCAGCCCAAGCCCAAGAAAATTCTCGTGTCAAGGAGCGCTAGATTACGCCTGTCGTTGGCAATAGCCTTAACAGGTGACAGTACGATTTGGCTCAGTTCCGCCCTCAATTTTGATGGAGAGCACCCCGAGAAGACGGGTCCGACGGTCTCCCACCCCTCTCCTCTTCCACCAAACCACACAAGAGGGCTTTCGGCTCGCCGCATATTTAGTACCGCCATGCCGTACCGACACTATACATTTACAAACACCCATGGCTTCTCAGGGATTCGAACCCGAGCCCTTCGGCACGGCAGTCAGCAACTCTAACCACTATACTGGTTGGGCAGCATATACTAATTAGTTGATTTTAGTACATAGTTTCTTTCCGCATCTGCAGCGGTAATCTATTTTAATTTATTAGCTGAAATTTCGAGATACTTTTGAAAACTTCTAAATTTAGCCCTTTTTTATGAAAGTCCGAATGTGTTAAACCTGAATGTTGACTACCTGTCATTGAGAGTTATAAACAGCATCCTAATTGTTAGCAATGTAGTCAGTGGATAAAAAAATTGTTATTCGTGGAACCCTTTTCAAAATCAATTCTTATCCAAAATAAGGCTCATGTTTAAGGCAAACCGTCAGAAAAGGTTTCGAAGTGGACAGCAGCTGTGATTAAATGCTCAGATTTCGAGAAATTTGTTCAACGATCAGAAAAGAGTAGTTTTCATGCCATTTTAGAAAGAAATGCTAGAAGCACGGGGGAGTTTTCAGATGGTTACTCATCTACGTCCTGACTGCGCGCTGTGCAGCTGGAAAAACACGTAACTTTCGAGCTCGTCAGGAAAGCAGAAAATACATAATTACTTCATTTAAAAAGGGGTCTCTTCAGAGCCATACAAGAGGTAAGTATAAAAATAATTAAGGCTGGTATTAACAAGTTAAACTACTCTTTTATTTGGACAAATAAACTACAGATTAGCATAAATTTCTCCATTTTATTAGAGGCATTTTTAGTTGATCACAGGGTTTAACAAATGGATTATAAGAGGGAGGCTGTTTTCATTACCCCTTATCGTTCATGACTTGGTATTATTCATTCTTATTACGTTTCCTTTAATTATTCCCAGTATTTTTGTTCCCTGCTAAATGTTTTTGTATGTACTCTTATGCAGCAAATGTGCTGCCATCTAGTGTTTAATCCTGCAACTACTCCCTTTTTCTACCCTTACATTCTATATCTGTATACTCTAGTGCCTCCTAGTACTTACAACGAATTCTGTTAAGAAAGCGGGGCTTTGAAATTAAAGTAGGTGTTACTAGAGTTTGATGTCTTATACACTTTTTTGAAGCGAAAAAAATTATACATTCCGTTTTTGCAAAAATTCAAGCTACATTCTTAATAATCATATATACTAGTTCATCTCTCTTACTAAATAGCAAAACGTGGTTAGTGATAAATGTTAGAAATAAGTGTGCCCGATTCCGAGACTTTAATGCAACATATGTTACGAAGAATTGCTTATTTTTATCTTAAAAATGATATAATGAACTGCCTCCTTCTTATAGAGAGCACAATGATTTTGAAGCGTCTTCTTTCGGTCACTACAATCTTGAAAATTCACATTTTTAATGTTTTTTAATAGTAAAATGGCGTATAGTTGCTAAACTAACCCTCCATCGCACTACTTCTTTAAAGAGTATGTAACGTCCTACTGTTTACCTGTTGTGTAGAATCTGGAGAAATAGTGATTCCACAGATGAAGGGTTAAAACTACCCTTTATTAAACTCTTTAAATTATTTACAATGCGTCAACTTGACGCTAACATACTTACGCCTCTACTTGGACGGTAACTAAAACAGTAGAATCAAAACTCAAAATTGGAGGTATTCACAAGTACCAGAATTAAACTACAAGGCTCATACAATCCTGCACCCTATAGCACGTAGATGAGTCTAGCGGCAGCAAGATAATACCTATTAAGCCACGTCTAACAGAAATAACTGCTAAGCGGAAGCTTGCGTACAGCCACGCACAAAGATTTTCCAGACTCTCTCTCTTTTCCTACTAGAACATCGATATTTAAACTTTTTCTCCCACTGCCAGAATTTGCACTCCTTACGCCCGCTACCAAAATTTAAATATTTTGGCATTGACAATTACGGGAATGAAGGCTTATAGGAAAGTAGCTTAAAATTAAATTTAACTGGTTATTTAAAATAAATATAAATCTCTACGAGTATAATAGAAAAATATCAATAAATCTTACTTTCTTATGCAGATTTTGAACTTTTTTCTAATTTTCTAGAATCGCATTATTAAAATCTTGCCTAATTGCACCTTTCATTTGGGAACTGGTTGTAAGTTAAGTAAAATGGTCATTGTAATTCATGAGAAGGAAAATACATTTCAGTAGTGGAAGGAGGGAAACGATTTTATATGAAGAGGTATGCAGCCTGATCTGCCGAAGAAAATAATAATGAAACATGTGAAAGATAAGACATTAAAATTTTGAAATCGTTGTGAAGAGCTAGATTGGAAAATTAATGTCATTAACTAAAGAAGGAAAATTATTGTTAATGCAAAAAAGTTCAGAGAAAACCCATTCACTAAATAAAAAACGTATATGGATAATTTTTGCTGGTCCAAAATTAAAAATATACCTTTGATTATACTTATCTATAAATAAGTGTACTACTGTGATTTGCAATCAAACATTTCTTTATTTCTCCTTTTCGAAAATACGAATTTCTGTTCCCTGATGTTATGTATTACATATTTCAGTTGTGAATTAAAATGTCTTACTTGTAATGATTTAACTTAACTCTGCTTCAGACTTTTAAAGATTAATTTGCTTTTATTTTGTAGTTGAACTTAAGTTTCTTTGCCTTGTTGAAAAGTAATTGTTGTCATTTAATTTGTTTTCTTGACAGTTTTGGTTAACTCTGACTTTTTTTAAGTTGCTTGAGTAATTAATTTTTTCTTCTTTTACTTTTGGTAGTTGGTTAACTATTTAAATTTTTGTTTAGTTATTACTTTTTCTTAACTTGGTTGCTTAATGTTTAATCTCTGGTTAAGTTGACCCTTAAGGTCAATTTTTTTTAAAGTTCTTTTAAAGTTTTGTTTACACAAGTTGGTGTTTAAAGTTTTAATTAAGTTTTAATGTGCCCCCTTTTCTGCTAAATTTGGGATCCATATTTTCTGACTATGGTGGTCGTTTTGGTGTTGTGGAAAACATAAAATTTTTCCTACATGATTATTATATTTTAATTGAAGTAATTTTTTATTTTCTTACTCTGGTGGTCGTGTTTGGTGTTGTAAAAAACCTAAGAAATTTATCTATGTGATTATTATATTTTAATTGAAGTACTTTTCTCCAGTCTCGTATTAATTAATATTTAAAGAACAAATCTTTTAATTCTTTCGAAAACCTTTTTACGTTGCCTTTTGGGGAATCAAGATTTATGATTTTGTTTTCGAATTTCTTCACCCGCCAGACAGTGGTCTGGGAAGCACCTGTCATCAATGGAAACTTTTGCACCCTGCCAGAGAGGGTAATTTCAACCTGCGGTACCATACGCCAAGGTCGAGGTGACGGGGTGATTTGCTTACTTGCAGGCTTTTTCAACGCTGGATTGGGACCCCTCGACGAGGCTAGTTCTGCTGACAGGACCTGCTGACCTTGGAGGTTCAGCGATTATTCGCCAATTTCAGGAGTTTGAACTACATGGCTTCACCTTCCTGTGTGCTTTTCCCCCCTGGGGTTGCCGGGCAATTGGCCTGTCTTGTACCATCTAGGATCGCCAACCGAGATTTGGCGAAAGGAGGAAAAAGGCTTGGAGCGAGCTACAAAGGGGAGAGAGACAGAGAGAGACGTTGGCAGACGACGAGAAAAGTACTATCTGAAGGTGTCACGAGAGTAGCTGTCTGCGTTATCATAGAACGAACGATGTCGGAAGAAATGGATGAGAGAAGGCTCCTATGGAGGGCGACGAAAATGACAAAACGTTTTCATTACTAATTGTATTTCTTTTCTCTCCTTATAGAAAGCAAATGAAATGGCAAACCAAGAAAATTCTGTTGTCGTCTACTGCCATGATTCTGTACTGTATCCACGTATCGGCATGTACACTTACCATTGTCAAAATCGGTATGAAAAATTGTTTTATTTTGTTTCCTCACCACCACCTATGTACAAATTTGTATTAAGTCAGTATTCTCTTAATAAATCCTATATTTAATTTAACTTCTCTTGTAATGTTTTCACTTTTTAATTTAGAACACTGGACCCAATAGTATTTTAAGTTTTACACAACGCAATCCTTACTTACTCTGTTGGAGTATTTGGTCACTATTTACTGTTTATTTCAACACACTATTTTTACAGTATATATGTTGTTTATCATGTATGTCACAGACTTTTACACCCATGCAATATTTGTCTTATTCATGTGATTTAGAATGGTTATCCAAATTTTGACTTTCATTTGATATTGAACTTAAAACTTAAACACTTAAGTTAGAAAACTCCAACACTAACAAGAAATCTCGACGCTTTTTCAGTTTGGCTGATACGATAAATTTCACAAGAATTAAAAACAGAGATAGGATCTTTAAGAATCAAACAACGAATTCTACTGATAGGTGAAAAAAAATTACTTAAAGATTGAAATTTTGAATAATTCGAGCAATTTTGTAATTCATAGAGATTAAATTGTTGGATACATATGGACGAATTTTACTAGAATATTGAGCACGTTTTAGTCTAAATGTATCCATTGTCTGCTAAACATATCGCTCAAACAAACTGTCAGCTAAATGTTCACATGGGTTAGATGTCCTGTCGGCTAAATGTTCTCATCAGCTAAATGCCTGCTTGATAAAATGTCCTATGGACTAAGTGGCTGACAGTTAAAGTGTTATGGACCCAACAATATTGCAGATTGTCTCTGTGCTGTATAAAGAATGCATTTTAGATGTGTAGTCCATGTTCAAACTTAAGTTTCCGTTATCTCAATGCTCATTTAAAAAAATGACCTGGCACTTTTACTACTAGCTTTTCAGCTTTGGTTATCCAGTCTTTTTGCGAAGGTTGACTGTCTCTGCTTGTGCAGCTTTTTTTCCAACCGCGATCAAGTTCTGAAGTTTTTGCTAGTGTATCTTTCCAACCCGAATCAAGATTTTATGTCATTGTACTAACAAGTTTGGGAAAATCATTGTCCTTTTGCTGGAAAGTTTGCTTACATTTATTTTCAATCATGGATTTATCTTACTTTCGGTATGTGCTGAACATCTTTTGTAGGATGATATGTGATTATCGCCACACAGGACATACTTTCCAGGTCTTTGTTTCTTGATATGTTAACATTCCCAAGTCAGATGAAATTATGCACATTTTATGAGCCTTGCTTTAATTGAATCACATATTTTGGATATGGCTATAGGGTTGACACCTGTGACACTGCACAGGGCCAGGATATGATCCTTAGGGTTCTACAGTTACTTTCAGTTGACAGAAAGTATTCTAGTTTATGTATACTTTTCCCTTCCTCCGTTTGCGAGGCCGCTGCCAAAAACATTGATAAAAGAACAATTGATCCATTATTGTATTCATGTATGTGATGTATAGTTTTTTGAAATGGTATTTCCAACTTTGTAAGTTGGAAAATGCCTTTGACGTCTGTTAAGTTAGAATACAGCGCCACCTATTGGATAAGGAGAATTACGCTCACTTGGCCATCTGGATTCGGCTGAGCAACATGCCAGAGCATGTATTAGATCTAAATAGTTAATTACGGTCAATAAATTAGTTAGTTCTTTTACTATACAGTCCACTCATTAGCATAAAGACAAAACATATGGTCAGCAGAGCCGGAGAAGTGAACAAAATGCTGGCATTAGATAGAAATAAAACGTCGTTAAAAGCGAAACTAACTAGATTAGAAAATGTAGTGAAGGAATATGATGATAGTTCGAATAAGAATGAAATTCAAATAAAGTATAGATCCCTTCAAAGCATTCAAATGGATATTAGAAACTTAAGGAATAGATATTTCGAAAGCGTTGATGAAAAAGATGTCACAGCCATCGATGAAGAAATCGCTGAAATGGAAGAAAGAACGGAAGTTCTAGAGGTAAGAATTATGGAAATTCTATCATCTATCGCACATTCTGAAAATGAAAATGATTGTAATAAATTTGATTCTAAAGTACAAATACGTTTGCCAGAATTACCAATTCCTAAGTTTTCTGGTAAATATACCGAATGGAATAATTTTAAGCTTCAATTCGAAAACATTATAGTGAATAACACTCAACTGACAGAAGTTCAGAAACTCTACTATTTAAAGGCTGCATTAACTGATGAAGCAAAAAATCTTGAAACTGTTGATGATACTTTTAGTTCTCTATTTAAAGCTCTTCAAGATAGGTATGAAAATAAAAGAATATTAGTTGAGACGCATATAAAGTCAATAATGGATTTACGTACTTTAACATTCGAATCGTCTAAAGGAATAAGGTATGTAATAGATAATGTTACTAAAAACGTTAGGGCTTTGAATGTTTTAAAATATGAGAAAAATAATTTATCCGACATTCTGTTATTAAATATCGTACTTCAGAAACTAGATTTTGAAACGCGTAAACAATTTGAACTAAGCATTAATGCTACGGAAGTTCCTACGTTTGATGAATTAATTTCGTTTTTAGAGAAAAGATGTCAGTTATTGGATAACATTAACCGTAGTACTAATAAAATGAAATATTCGTTAGATAAAAATTCGAAATCAAAGGCTCTTATGGTTAAAACCGGTAGTGTTTCTATTTGTGTTATATGTAAAAATAATAATCATCCACTGCATAAATGTGATTCATTTTTAAAACTAAATCCAAATCAAAGATATGAAATAGTTAAAACCCATAAACTGTGTCTGAACTGTCTCAGTAACGAACATTTAATCGCAAAATGCAATTCTAAATTCAGATGTTCGGAATGCCACAAAAAACATCAT
>KK116920.1:7498-29038 GCA_000611955.2 Stegodyphus mimosarum
AAGTATCAGATTTAAATTATCTCCAAACGGGAGTTTTTTTAACATTTTTCTTTATTTATTAAATGCCATATTCTTCGCACTTAAACCATAAAATTCAGTTCATGAGCAATATTGCAAAATAATTTTAAAATAACATGTCTTTAGAATTTCCAATACACAGTCTCACCTGCTGGAGATAAAAATGATTTTTCTGTACAATGTTGCCATTGCTCGCTTTTAAATCCTTGAGTTTGTTAATAAAAATTCGTTAAAATTTTACAAAATAGGGAATCGATAATAAAACAAATTCCACATTTCAAATTTGGGCTTCCAGATGCCCATATTCGCATACGGCATTCAAAATTTGATGGTTCTAGGTATCTTTGTTTTATCACAATGCGGGAAACATGCATGCATTTATGCAAACACTTCATGATTTAATTTCTTCAGATATAATACAGGACGATAATATTTGGTGGCAACAATTTGAAAAGTGAAAAGGACATTCAGAGTGATTCAACGCAAAATCGCAAAAAGAAAACAATAGTCCTTCAGGGACAAAGCCCCTTTGGACTTAAAAAAAAGAAAAGACAAAACAGGTTGTTATAAATTAAGAAGTTCGCTTAGTGAATTATTCTTGGCGCAAAGTAAAAAAAAAATCCACCAAGATAAATTTTTAAATTTCTTCATAAATTTCTCATCAAAAATTACAAAATATAATATCTAGCATATTTTGAGTCGTAAATTTGAAATATGTAAAAAAAATTGGTATGTTATTTCAGAAAAAGTCTGTTATGTGTCAAAATACCATGTTAGGACAATGCCATATATAAATGTAATACATATTCTAAGTGGGGTTTTTGAGGCATGAAAAACGGAATTTGATTTCGTCTATCGGCCCAGTAGAACAGGAGATATAGACCTGCCCCCCCTTTTTTTCCCTCAGTGTACCTTTTAATGAACACAGGTGTGTTTGTAAAAGCTATATTCTTAATTTAGTCTCATTAAATGCAAATTCTAAATTTTGCTTTAGTTAAAGATTTCAATAATAACATTCTATAAAATTTAGAATTTATCCAATCTCTAATTTTTAATACAATTCTCTTGGATATAATGTTAACATTTCTAATTAGCAATGAATTTTGTGTTTCAAATAGTAAAACAATTATTAAGGAACCGAATTAATAAGTGTTTTACTGAAGCATTCTTGATAAAAACAATTTCATCACCAATTAGAAACTCCATAGAATAATCCAATGATTTTTTTAGGAACCCAGTTTTTTCCGTATATTAACTTAAATAATTTAATTTTGTGTGGGAAGGAAATAATGTTTTGAACATAAAATCATCCAAGAAGTTAAGTATTTTTCTGCTTAATTTAATCAAGACAAAAATAGTTGTTTTTAAATAAAGTCAGCTGGACTAATTTATTTAATCTTCCCAAACTTTTTCAATTTATTCTCAAACTATATTTTTATTTTATCTGTTTAAAACTTTATTTTAAAGTTAGTGAATAAATTTCTCTGTCTTAAAAAAATTGTTCTCTTGCATGAAAAACAATTATTGGCTGTTTTACGTATGTCTTGCAAATATTTTCAATATTAATGAAGGAATTTTAGAACTCTTAATTACTTTTAAAGTAATTAAGACTGGCAAAAACTGGCTTTTCTTGCAAGAGGCTTTTTTGAACGAAGATTTGCTGAATTATTTACTGTCAAAGCAAAAAACAATGATATATAAAAATAAAATGCTGAAGGAAATGACATTGTTTACGCCCTTCCATTTAGATTGAATTTTCTGTTTATGGTTGCCAGTTTTTTCGTTTGGGATATGGGATTCAATCAATCAGTTGCTGACTCATTGGTATTATATTGATTTTCTTGAAATTTCGTATACATTAATGTTTGCGATGTTAATTCAATGTACCGATTTGTTTAAAATCCGTTTTAATTTTGGAGTTATAAGGAATCATTGTATTCCTTCGTGAGTGTTTTCATGGTGTAAATTGTGATGCAACGAACAATGGTATAATACATATCGAATCCCAGTAAGGTTTGGTTTGGTTTTTATGATTACGGAAAAGCCTTGAGGGCTATTTGCCTAAGGAGAGGGATGACTTCGTGGAGAACTTTCTAAGGGAAACTGGCTGGTGTACACGTTGCGCATAGGGAAAACACGAAAACGTCCATACGGCGAGCTCGTTAACGGGATTTGAACCTCGGACTGACCTACCAGCGTTCAGCGAATTTATCGTTCGGCCGCTGCTGGGCCGCCGAATAAGGACAGAGTTGATTTTTTACAAATTCTGCCCCTAAAAGTCCGAAACGTTTCTACTCTGGAATCCGAAGTAAAATGCGGTGAAGTATAATTGGTCACCTATTGAATTTGGTGGACTGGGCCTGGTGCTTCTCCCCATATGCTCTTTAAGAAAGAAAAATGTAAAGAATTTTATCACTTTTCTTCATGATACATGTTGGAAACGTTTCCGAAAAATACGAGAGCTATACTTTGAAATGTGCGTTCTAAGAATACGTTGTAACGCGCTCCAGCTTAGTACATCTTGTAAAACGTACTGGGAAAGGGTTAAGAGTATTAGTATAGTACTTCGAAATGCACGTTCTAAGAACACGATTCTAACAAGCACTATTTTATAACGTCATATAAAACGTTTTAAATGCATGTAACACCGGCATAGAGCGAAAGACACGCTCTGAACGTTCTCTTAAAACTTGGTGCTGCTTAAGGGGCATAGTCTCTCTATATAAGTCGCTAATACCTATAGCTATCAACTGTAGTATCTTAAATTTGAATTCCGGTGTCTGTGCTATAAATATTTCCTGTTTTCTATTACGAAAGACACAGGCATTTTCTTCAGTGGCGCCCTGAAGTAGGACCACAAAAGAAGACAGATTGAGAAATGCTGGCCTATGATAAAACGGCCTGCTTTTGTGACTTTAAGAATCATCTTAAAATTTCCTGTAATTGCTCTAATTTCTTAGGCAAACAAAGGGAGTAAGCATTGAAAACTCCGATCCGATCCCAGCAGTAGCTTTCGATGACCCTCTGGAGTAGTTTTTCGTCTTACTTTCATAGGATCATCATTGTGTAACGTGGACACAAAGCATAAACGACCGACAGTAATTACTTGTACAACAGAAAGAAATTTCAATAATAAATATGAAGTAATGAGTTAAAAGATTAATCCATATTTGTCACCTGTATGGAGTTATCATAGCCATCAACATATTATCGGCACGGCGGAGGTTAGTTACCAGCAAAGGACTGATATGGAATGCGATAGACACCCGCATAAAATCGACACCGATTTTTATGTCGGGTCGTTTCTGAACCGACACAGAAGCTGCCTCTTACCTAGTGTCTATTCTGTACCGCATTTCCTTATTTTTACGGGTTGCTACAAAAAGTCCCAAATAAATGTAACCCAAGGTGAACTTCATCACAGCACTGTTTTTATAAGTGTATGAATAACATGATACACATGTAACTTACTACTTTGTACCATATATAAATATAATAATATATGTATAGGTATTAAATCAAAATCTGGAAAATCAGAACGAAAAAAAATTTGAAAGTCTCATAAAACTGAATTATGCTTGAAAAGAAAGTTGGATTAATTTAAAGCGCTTTAAAGTGTCAGGGAATTCATTGGAACGAAACATGTTTTTCGTCACTCATTAATCAACTTGGTTTAAGGCAAAACACTTTTTCCTTAATAAGCTCTGTTTGCTAAACAAAGGAGATTTAAAAAAAATAATGTTTGGTTTTAATATGTACAAATTTTCACGTTTTTTGTAATTGTTTGTGTTCGAGATGAACATTTTTTGTTTACACTTTTATAATTTTCTTTAATTTGCGTTTTACCAATTTATTTTGTTACACGGAGAAAACAGATTCAACCTTCAAATATTTAATACAGCATTTTCTTTTTCGCTCCGATTTTCGAGATTTTGATTTATTAATTTCAAATCTTGCAGCACATTGCGCAAATTGTGTCTAGGTTTTATTTTCTTTTTCTATTTGTTTTTTTAAACTCCTTAAATATATATGTATATGTATTTAAAAAAAAAACAGAATGTCTCTAACAATACCAACATAAACTAATATATGCCTTAGGGCTGGCTTTGAATGTATGTTTCTTTGGTTTGTCTTGTGGCATCAAGCAATATCATCTATATGACGTACAGCCATTCGGAATGCTTATTCCTATCCTGTTCTGTGCACTTGTTAGGTAGAATAAATTAAGCGTATTTGTCTCTGTACATTATTAAATGAAAATACTATTTTCCTCAACTGGTTAAACATCCAAATCCATTACTCTTCCAACTCGTCTCGAAAAGTGACGGGTCTGCAGAAAAGGGACTGTCAGATGAGTTGTTTCTGGTCGAGAGAGAGGAGAGAAGGTGGTGAACAGTCCATTGCATCGAGTTTTACTCTGCACCCCGCAGCTCGGGCACTTTAACTGTGCCCGTGGCCACGGCTGCGTGTGACATCTGTTTGCCCCTCAAACTGATCAAGGTGTCATTCCGACAGACTCCGGCACTCCGGTGGCAGCGGGATGTCAACGGGGAAAATGAAAATCGTGTCTTGTCACGAAAATGTGTGTGACGCAAATGCGGAAATTTTATCTGGCATCTCTTAAAAGTGATGCCGAACGAATAAAAATGGAGAATGAAAGGTTAAAAAAAGCGAAGAATTTCAACGCAGCCAGATTATTCCCAATTCACCATTTTTACTTTTTAAATTCAGATAATCGCAGTTGACGTTGGATCTCTACAGTGTAAAAGTGTATCAAATTTGTTTTGGAAACATGTTTTCTTATTTTTTCCGTTTTTGCTAATATCGAACTGTAGTAATTTCCTTCTTGATATACTTATTCATGGAATGAACTGTTACCCACTGTTTATGACAAGTATTTTAACAGAAACGGCAACAAATCTGTAGAAGTACATTTTTTAAATTCTTATCCAAGTTTTTTTTTAATTTATTTATTCTTTTTAGCCCAAAGGGACGTTAGTCCACAAGGGCTATTAGTCTCGAAGTGGTAATTTGTGTCGAGTCGTTGAAAGCATTGTACCACTTCTAAAATTGTTGCCACCAGATGTTATAGCCCTCTATTATATTTAAAGAAATTAAATAATGAAGAATTTGCCTCGTACTGTGAAAAAACAGTGGTACCTAGAGACATCAAATTCTGAATAACGTAATTCTCCACTCCAATATGGGCATCTGGAAGCCCACATTTGAAATTTGTTTTATTATCTACTTCCCATTTTGTAAAACTTTAACGAATTTTTTATTAACAAACTCAACGATTTCAAAGCCAATGACAACACTGCACGAAAAAAAAAAACATTATCTCCAGCGCGTGAGACTGTGTATCATAAATTCTAAAGATATGATCTTTTTAAACATTTTGTGATATTGCTGTTGAATTGGATTTTATGGATGTAGTGCGAAGATCACGATATTTAATACATAAAGGAACACTCAAAACGTAAAAAAAAACTCCCCTTTAGGGTAACGTAATCCTGTATTTTCTTCTCTAAGATACAAATCTAAATACGGAAGAATAATAGCTTAAATCTTTTCGATGACAAGAGACTCAAACGAAACGTGAAACAACATGAAATTGTGTTTCGAAACAAATAGCGTTTTTGAGCTAAAAATGGGGGGGGGAGGGGAAGGAAGCAAGCTTTTCTTTTGAAATTTCCAAGAAAAGAATTTTTTTAAATCTTTCAGATTTTATATTACGCCCAAAGCGCGTTTTTTAAATCTACGCATGCATAAATGTTTCGAAAGCATTTGGGCTAAAAATATTTAAAAACAGTATATCTTTAGGATTAGATAGTCTTGATACACGGTCTCGCTTGCTGGAGATATAAATAGTACATTCCATACAATTTATTGCCACTATTCGCTTTGAGATCGTTGAGTTTCTTAAACAAAAATTCGTTACAGTTTAAAAAATTACGAAATAGATAATAAACCATATATGAAATTTAAGATTCGGGCTTCCAGGTGCCCATATTCGGGTGGAAAATTACGTTATTCAATATTTGATTGCTTTACGTATCGTTGTTTTTTGCAATGCGAGAAACATATATACTTTCATGTAGATTCTTCATTACTTATTATTTAATTTCTTTAAATATAATACAGAGCGATAATATTTCGTGGCAACCATTTGAAAAGTGATACAGCCGTTTATAGAATTCGACGTAAAATACCGTTTTCGAGACTAATAGACCTTCTGGGCTTACGCCCCTTTGGGTTAAAAAAAATCATATGGTTGAGGCCTAAATAGTCGAAAATAGTAATGATGGTGATCATAATAATACCTTATGGGCAGTAGATAGCTGTGCTTCAATCATGGGTAATGGAAAATCTAGCTTCAACTCCTTCGGTAGTTTCTGTATTGGTAATAATGAGAATAATATGGAAAGGTTGTTGCTTTCTCAAAATTTAAGTATAATGACATCGTGCTTCTGGAAACAAAATACTCGCAGCAAACTCAGATTATTTGGAGTTGTTGAAACTTACGTGAAAGCCGTTCGAAAATTACGAGTTTCCGTCAAGTAGCGCTTCAAGCGGAATGTTCTCCAGAAAATTTCAATATGCATGGCTCAGAAAATATCTCTCGCTGGTGTATTCTAAAGCAGAGGACATAGCATGGTACATACTGCAAATATTGTGTACTTTTTGCTATGCAATATGTTGGACGCAGATCTACATAGATAGTGGACTATTTTGGTGCAAGAAAGATTCAAGAAAATGGAAACGAGCCTTACAATATTGCAAGAGTAACTATAATGCCTTATTGTATCTCAAAAATTCATTTTTGCATTACACTAATTTAAGACGAATACTTGATAACAAATAAAAATCTGTGTATGTTTTATTGTATCAAAATAAAAACTAAGAGGCTAAAGAGAATCGAGAGCGACTGAAGCTCATAATAAACACCATAATGTTTTTGAAAAAAAAATTTTTGCATTAGGCGTGGGTATAGAGATCGGAAGGTCAACTAATTTAGATATTTTACCCTCCAAAAATGAAAATCATTTCAGGGCTATCTGAAGACTGAAGATTTGGGGCTCAATCTGAAATCAAATCCCTGGAGGAATGTCTAAGAGCTGCAAAAAAGAGAGCTCTATTTACAAATTTCGTGACCCAAAATGAAATACATCAAACCTGTGGTTCTCTGATACAGAACTTAGAAGATAAGTAAAAAAAATTGAAGTATTTCTCAGTTTCGAATTAAGAAACAAATGATGATGCAAATGTCTTTTTGTATCAGATATTTCGACCAGGAGCAGATGAGTTTCATGAAGTTTTTTTGTATTTTCTTCCTCTTCTACAACTGCAGAAAGCCTTTCACATGCCATTTTGGAAACGTTGAAAGATCTGGGTCTGGACGTCAAATATCTTAGAGGACAAGGTTATGATGATACACGTGTTATCCACGAAGAGTTTAATGGACGCAAGCAGGCACTGCCGAACATCAGCCTAAGGCCCTTTATGTGCATTGAATGTCATACTACTTCAATCTTGCAAACTCGGATATTTGCCAAGTCCAAGACATCAGACATTGTTTTGGGATAATTCATACATTCCTTCACACCGCAAAGAGACAAGAAATTTTATAAAGAAAGATTGAGGAATTTTTTTCAGAATCAGCAAAACTGCATTTAAGAAAACTATGCTCCATAAAATGGGTGGAGAAGCATGACTCTATAATGATTTCCTCTGAACTTCTGGATAATTAGTTGATAGCTGATAGCAGGTGAGGGCAACAGTGCTTTACCGCGGGGACAACAGGTGCTCCACTTCGACTGCAACTTGTCGTAATTTAGGTGCTTTTTCAAGAGTCAATAATTCTCCAGCATTAATGTTTCTAGGAATTTGTTATAACGAATTCATAGTCCATGTGAGGCTCTTGTACTTACGACGATTCAGTCCATGCTATTATGAGTGTTTGCGTGGAAAGCAGCTTACAAGAAATCTTGTAAATAGAAGCTAATGGTATGCGCGTCTTATGAGTGCAAGAAACCTGAACAGGAGGGAAAACTGATAATGTAATGAATGGACTTTCCTTCAGAAGGAAAACTTTTTCATCAGGGATGACATAAATCTGTGCCTTGTTTGCTACTATATTCATTATTTTGATGATGTTTCTTCTGTGTTCTTTCCTTTTCATTACGAAAGCTATATATTTCGCACTTATTTGTGATGAATGAAGAATGTGAAAATAATTTCTTATTGGGCATTTGAACAGATAATACGCGCCGTCTCCTAATTTGAAGTAGGTGTAGGTATCTATTGATGAAATGCTTATGAAGTAAAAATAGGTAGGGAATGCATCTTGACCTGATTGAATCCAGTTTAATTGTGGAGTAATTATGTTGGTATCGCAATTTGGAAATACATTGAAAATTGTCCTTTCCATTTGTATGATATCCCACTCTTGTTGCCATACTGTCAGTGCTATTTGTTGCAAACTGAAAAGATAACTTCTTGGCCAAAATAAGTATAGCACGTCGCTATTTATTGTCAACGTATCCTGTGAAGCTTCTTTCTCAAGTTTATTTGCTTGTTCGTTTCCATCATTTCCTTCGGGTCCTTTGGTCCGTGAACTGTAATGTGCTCTTGTTTGCTTCTTCTTAATAATCAATGAATTTTATTCACTATCAGACAACTGATTGCTTGTTTCTGACAGCATCTAATGCTCACTGCGAGTATGACTGCATGTGCAATTTGCTGATGTTATTTCTTGTTTCATTTTTAGTGGCTTATGAATTTCAAACTTGCTTGGAATATGCAGTTTTCGCTCTCTGTGTGTACCTTCCATGTTTTAACTATTTTATTTTTCCTCGCATATATATGCACAGCCTGTAATTCCTTCTATTTCGGAACCGTCCATGAAAGCTAAATAAGATGTTAGACGCCTGATGCCCTGATGGTGATGTGATATGGGAGTTCCTTTTGAGCTGGGTGGCAGTCGAGATAAAAGTTCCTAGTCTCGTTGTTGGCAGGGCTGAAGCTGTTACCAGAGGCACTAGCCGGAGTATTAAGTTGTAAGACTTAGGTTCTAGTAGCTTATACTTGTGCTTTGCTATACAGAGGTAATATTTCCGTTAAAAGTTTACAATGCAAAGTACGTTCCTGATATGTTGAGAAGAAAAGGTCTTTGAATGCTGTTTAATGAGAAGTCTTATTTTTCTGTCATAGGAATTTCCACGCTGATGCTGCATATATGACTATTTTTCTATTATGGTGCTGTATATAACGTTTTGAATTGTTGGTTTAAATCCCAATCAGAACTCCGCATTCTACTTGTGGCGAATGTTTTTCTTTTCAGCTCAGTAATTTGCGAAACTCATGAAAAACAGTTTTCGATTATTTTTTCTAAGTATTTAATTTTGCTACGAATTGCGTTATTTTCGCCAATTACTGTAAATATTGGGTTAAGAATAATCGCTTATTCCGGTTGGATTGACTGAGACACATCGACTGGTGTCATTCGATTAATCAACTCTACCTGAACTGTGATTTATGATTTCCCTTTTTGTAAGCGAATTCGTATTTAGCAACAGCATTTTTAAGTAGATACTTACAAAAAGAAGATTTGGACTTAGCTGTCACGGTAAAATATCTCCAAATGCTTCATGTTCAATTGTTGGACATCAGAAAATTGCAGATGATCATTTTCAGGCACTTTTTCCTAACGTAAAAGCGATGTATGAGAAATATGAGATGCCAATCATTATTCCTAATACAAAAAAAAGTCTATCCGTCCCACGTGGATATTATTGATCCTGAGCCATATTATTGTATTTCTATCTATCTCCCATATTATACCATGATTACAGAAATTCAGAACAGATTTTTAGTTCATACAGCTATTCTATCTATTTCTTTTCCTATTTGGTATCAGGCTGAGGACGCAACAAGAATTTTGATACACTGGTCAAATTTCATGAGGATGAGCGTTTTGAAAATGGCGCCTTCATCACAATGAGAAAGAATATGGTGAATATTTATTATGGAAAAGACTGAGTGAATTCTCAGACGGTTATCGAAATGTTAAACAGATGTAATTATGTTTCCCAGCCTACACGAGATTTTTCAGAATAGTTGCTGTAATAAATACCGATGACAACAGCAACTCCAGGTATACGCTACAGAACCTTAATAAAACGTATTTGAGGAATATAACAGGGAAAATAGACTTCCCACTCTGGAATTGATATATATTACGATGACTGGACTTGTGAATGTATATATTATAGACATAGACATAAATGTTAACTAACTACGCAATATTTAAGACCTAAAGAGCCATCTTATGAATATTATCTTATGATTTGCTGTGACGTCGTAACTTGTTAAGTTTAACATTTAATATCAATGTCTTTTGTTGTTGCATTTAATAATCAACTAAATTTGATGAAATTTTCTGTATCTATAACATCATAGTCAGATCTTTAAAATATCACTTGATTTTTTTTTTCAGTTTGCTTAGGGACCTGAGCTACGAATTCATGATAATTGGTAATTTATGAATGCAGATAACACCGTCATTCCCTCCATTAAAAAGATGGAAACGGCACAACGATGTAAAATTTTTATGACTTCAGCCCCTGCCCCTAACCAAGATCGTGGATTGGCTACAAATAGAGACTATCAAACTTTTCAAAGCAGGATACATGAATAGTGAACTGTTCCTTGGCCGGAATTCGAACTGCAGGTCTTCTAGCTGTTAGCTGATGGAAGTAACGGCTTACACCACAAAATTATTCAGGGAAGAATGGGATGTTTCCTGATATTCTTTGCTATTTATAGAGAGACTGAGGAGAGATGCGAGATTCAGTCGATCAAATCTAAGTGGCTACTACCAAGTTGCTATCTACCGCATTTTTAGTTTGGGTCCCCTGTGGAAACTACCAAGTTAAATAGACAAGCAAGGTTATGGAAACAGGAATCCCGATGGACGTAGTAGCTGTATGACCGTTTTCGTTGTTTTCGCGCCATGTGTAATGTCCACGCAGGCCAACTTCTCCACGAAGGCATCCCTTCCCTTAGACAGATAGCCATCGAGCGCTTTGTTATAACCAAATAAAATAAGCCATCGTTTTCAAACGAGAATTTTTTTGTTGTGCATCATTAAGTTTCGCGATGCAGTTAGTTGATTTGTCTACAAAATTTCAGATTCGGTGATTAGTGAGTTTCATGACGATTTTTTAACTAGGTGCTTGTCAAGTGCGCAGGTTTTGAATTGTGCAATATTTTTCTGTCTGAAGTTTGTGAGCATTATTCTAATCAGTTTCGTTATCTAATAAGATCTGGTCTTCTTCGGGAACATACTACAATTAGACCAGACCTCTAAAAGACTACTAGTGACTATTCCCTTTGTCTTTTAAATACTACAGAGGCAGGGAAATGGTATAAAAGACCTTTTTATTCATCCAAATGAAGTGTAACTGAGAGCAGCATATTGTGCTTACAGAAGCCAACAATTTTTGGCTGAAATCGAAGATAATGGATAAACTTAAAATTATGAAGTATAACCTAACGGCTTCCACAGTTTAGATAGCGCGCATGTAGTTCTGACCGAAGTCTGCGTAAGCAAGCCTAATGGCAAAAATAACTCAACGCCACAGAATGATCGCTAGAGGATGAAACACAGCGATGTGATCTTCAAGCAGACAAAACACGCTCTGATATCACCCTCCAAAGATACTTCCTTCATTCTACCTAATTTGAAAATTGCGCGCGTCGAAAATTTACAATCTGGCAGGAAAATGAAACGAGGCTTGGTGGAAAAGTAATTTTATTTAAAATAACGGGTTAGAAAATTAAAATAATCCTTACAATCTATTATCAATCCGATTAATTGATCATTAGCTGTTACCCACTTTAAATACCATGGAGCTGTTCGCTAAATTGCAACGGATCATAATCGCGAAAACTCATTACAAAAGCAGGGAATTATCTCAGAGATTTTGATAAACTTTGCATGATCTTCGTAATTGTTCTGGATGAAATGGATATCACAATCATAGGATTTCATCAAGGGTTATCGGCCACCTACGAAACAACATCCTTGCCCCACGAAATATTTCCTGAATGTGTGATTTTAGGTGACCAGGAATAACCTACAAAATCTTATGATTTCACACCTTGAAACTTTTTATGGGATTGTGTTAAGTCGAACATTTATGTGAACAAACCACAAATACGGGGGCCGGCAGAAAAATACACACACATTTTAACAGATGATATCTGTATGTTTTGAAGTTGAATTGAATTATCATTATAAAATGTAGCATGCTTGACCAATCTATATCAATAATCTCGTGACTATAATATGCAACGCATGACAATGAATCAAAATAACCTTGGAGGACCTTAAAGTGCGTCATGCAGCGCGGGAAATCGACGTCAAGAAATAACAGTGGCATGTGCAGTAGTCGCCGAGAATACATTGATCAACGTTGTTCAAGCAATCGCTTTCCGTTTTGCTGTATGTTTAGTTGCTAATGGCAAAAACTTTTAACTCTTTAAACACTCATAGTAATTGCACAAGTACAGATGCAGGAAGATTGCATTAAACCTAACCTAATTTATTATACGTATGTTTGTATTAACCTACAACTGAGTTCTATGCTAACATATAATAAAAAGGTTTCCTTCCTTAAAATGTGCACACACTTTTCCGACAGACTGTGTAATTTCTGAACTAATGAGAGAAACTCAACGGGCCATTGGTGAGATCAACAAACACGTGGGTGAAAAGATCATCACGAACTTCACCAATAAAATAATTACTTTCCGGAAAGGTGTAAGTGGACATATATTTAATATCGTTTGGTAATATTAAACTGCAGTGTATTATTTAGAAGATAAAAAAACGTTTTACGAAGCCTTGATTGATTTCTTGCATTTTTAAAACCTGCGCAATCTGTGTGACATTCTGTATAAAAACGTTATTGTTGTGTAAGTATAATAATAATTTTTGATTACATTACGTTTTGTAAAACAGTGACATTAAAATAAAATAGTTTTATTCTCCTTGGTCATTGGTTAAAATGTTTTTACTTTTAACTTTGCTTCATTTTGGATACCTTGATTCTGAAATTTAACCACGATGACCGAGGTTACAAAGAAATCCGGTTTCAGTGATGCAAGAAAAGTATTATAAATATTACAAAATTTAATCTGATTTGTGTAAATTTCCATTTTTATCAAAACTCCTTTTCCTGTGTTGTAGTTCTAAAATATTTAGATACGTGGCATTTTTTCTCCGAAATTTATTTTATTTCTCTTTCTTTACTTGTTTTCAAACATTTTCAGATTTTGTACTCCTATAATGTTGTCAGGTATGTTCTTTACACTTCTCTTGACAGAGGCGTCATAATCGAAGATTAAATTAGCGCGAGTGGCTGAGATTGCATCAAAGGTAAGGGATTGAGTATCTGTTCATGTATGGAGATGATTTAACCACAGTTATGGGTGGGAAAGTTGTGGAAGTTATGATGATGCCACAGTGGATCGAAATAATGTGCATTAGTAGAGTGCCAGGTTTCAGAGTGATGAATTCAGAATACATGACAAACCACTTTCCGACAGACGACAAGCCGTCTCAAATACTGGCAATGAGACACCATAATTCGAAATCACATATTCATACCCATAAGGCACCTATATTAATCACCAGAATGTCTAAGGGAAGTGTTATAAAAGCTTTTGGCAATTGAAATTACAGGAAAATCTTTGCTCGTTAGCACAGCAGTGCCTAGGTGTTTTTTCACCTGAGGAAAAGAAGTAAATGTGCGCCGCTATATGCAACCAAAATAACTCTATCTGTATATTTTTGCATTCAACAAAGAAAATTCAAAATTCATTTCAATTTTTAAATTCGACAAAGGTAACCATTCAAATCTTTCCTTAACTCTTAAAGTATTTTTAATTACGATGTATATACTCAGAAAATTATCTTGCGTCCCACGTTCTAAGTTTTAATTTAAAAACGCCTATAAAAGCCTCTTTTGATAAACAGCTAATAGCACTAAAATAAAGAGGCTGGTCGCACATTCCTTAGATGATTGTGTTACAAAAAATCGCTTGCATGCAAAAATATTTTTTAACTCCAACTATACTTTTGAAAGTGTAAATTATCGTCTGCTGTTTGTCAATTGTTTTGTAATGCAAAATGGCGCTTTTAAAGAAGCAATGGATGGAAGGCTATGTTTTTGCTCTTTTCGAAAAGTTATTCGTATTTAGTTATTAAAAAAGGCGGGAAAAGCCATGATATTTCGGTATCTAAAACAATGATTCGTAATATTGTCAATAAGAAAGGAAACAAAACCTCAACTCTTCAAGGAAAGAAATTGTTCAAATCCAAGGCAAAAACGGAATATTTCGAAGGCTGCAAAGGTTAAAAAATTTAATGTTAAAAGAGAATCTTCGAAGTTAAAAAACAGTTGCATAAGCATTAAAATGCTCAGTGCCAACTGTAAACAAAGTGATTAATGCTGATTAGAATTTTAAAAAAGCGAAAAAACGTAATGTGTACCGTCTATCTCTACGACATATCTCCGAAAGGAGAACGGGCTGCAGAATTCTCTATGAGAAACAATTATTCGGACAAAAATGGAAAAATTTTGTCACAGTAGATGAATCATGGGTATATTTAAATGACTGCAATAAAATGAGATAAATTTCTTTGTAGAGTCATTAGGTTATTTAGAAAGCAGCAAAGATGAAAAATGAGCAACGCCTTCGCCGGGAATCGAACCACGGACCTCTGGAGTACGCACCCAGAGTGCTGGCCACGAAGGCATGCGAAGAAGGCGGCAGAAATACCTTATATATTTCCCTTTTTAAAGGGCGATTGAGGTTTTGGGACCCAATCGATACATCCCGGTGGTGGAGAATCATCATCCACCACCTTTTTTAGTTCGGGCACCAGTGTATATTTATTAGGTATTTTCGATGTCAGGAAGCTGAAGAACTGAGCATCGCCTTCGCAGGGAATCGAACCACGGAACTCTCGGTTACGCGTCGAGTGTGCTGACCACTACACCACGAAGGCATGCGAAGAAGGGAAAAGAACTACCTTATATATTATCATCAAAGAGAAGAAAAAAATCTTAGAACGTGGTTCAAAGAATCCAAAGGAAATTTTTCAAAGGCTTTTATGATTATTGCTGCTTTGGATATAACGACAAATAAAAATTAAAGAGAGCGCAGAAAACTATTAAGGTCAGCTCCACATTATCAGAAATATATTTTATACTAAATTTTCTAATATGAAACACCTCTTTACCCACAGTGCCATCAATAATATGACTGCATCAAGATGAAGCTAGCAGCCGCACGTCAAAAATCACCGTTAATTTCCTGGAACAAGAAACTTGTATCAAAGCCTTACCCTTCAC
Organism: Stegodyphus mimosarum; assembly: GCA_000611955.2. Lineage (NCBI taxonomy): Eukaryota > Metazoa > Arthropoda > Arachnida > Araneae > Eresidae > Stegodyphus > Stegodyphus mimosarum. Next base: position 22,942 of record KK116920.1, read on the forward strand.
TCATATCTTTACTAAATCGCCTGATGTATCATCAACGGATTTTGGGCTTTTGGACTTTTAAAAAGTAGACTTTGACCTACAATCCATCATCCTTGGATTTTGGAAAGCTGTTCAAGAGGAGTAAGATAAAGCACCTCTTCCACTACCAAAAAAAGAAAAGCTTTATTGTCTTGGAAATTACGATGTACTAGAAAGATATTGAAGAATAAAGGTTATCAAATAGAACATTCAAAACACAAAACTGTTAGCTAAAATATTTCTATAAATACAATGAAAGTCGTCTGAAATGTATGCCAACGGCCTCTGTAATATAAATCGTACTCTGATTAATATAAAATATATTGCATTAATATTACCACATATTTTGTAATCTAATTTTCATGCATTTAAAGAAATAAAATCCTGCTTGTTTTATACTATTAAAGTGTCTTTTCTTCTTCCTTCTGGCATGCCTTCGTGCTGTAATGGTAGCAAACTCGGCGCGTATTCGAGAGGTCCAGTTTTGAGCTCCGGCGAGGGCATTGCACAGTTTTCACGTCTCCTGCTTCGTTATGACTCTACAGAATCATTAAGTTATATCGATGCAGAAATGTGAAAATTGTGCAATGCCATCGCCGGGGAATCGAACTCCAGATTGCGGGTCCAGGGTGCTTCCAGTTACACCACAAAAGCATGCGGAAAGAGGGAGAAAATACCTTACACACTCCTCCTTTTAAAGGGCTACCTGAAAAAGAGGACTCAGTTATTAAATTCTGGTGGTGTCGAATTATCGTCCAACACCTTTTAATTCTGACACCATTTGTAGAGTCTTTTAGAATTTTTTCGATGCCAGAAAATGAAGAAATCCGCAGTGTCCTCGCGGAAGTTGGAACTCCAGACTTCCGAATCCAGCGTGCTTCCAATCCAGCGTGCTTTCCAGACAGTCCAGTGTGCTTCGAGTTTCCCCACGAAAGCATGCGTAAAGGGAAGAGGAAATACCTTATAATTTAATTTATATTGTATACGGAAAACAGTGTTATTTGAAGTCTTTTGTAGCCAAGGGAAGATTTGGTGCATTTAGAATTTTTGTTTTGAGTTTTCTGAAGCTTCTCTCACACTTATATTAATAAATGACAACTTTAAAATTATTTTTAACGCAGTTTTGAAAATCAGTTAGGCTTGAACTAAAATGTATTTCTGAATCATATTTAAAAGATCTGATTTTCCTTCGAGTAAGAATTATTAAATTAGCGTGTTTCTTAAGACAAGATATTTCTGATGGAAATTCTGAAGCATTTATATCATTTGAATGCTTAAACATTACATTAAATGCTGCTTCTTTATAAAATGCTTAAATCCAATCGCATTAACTTTTCACCAGTTAGAAACTAGAAATCATGAGTTATTTCGTTTAAATTTTGATATCAATTTTAAGATTAAAATATAGCTCATTTCTTTCGCTTTTGCAACGAACAAATTTCTCAAAGTTCGTTTCTACTATGAAAATTTCTACTATTTCCTGAAAAATTAATTCTTTTATCAAATCATTTTTGACAATATGATTTATCAACCTTTCGTTTTCAGTTCCCTTATATTCTGCTGATATATTTATTTTAAAAACCAAATTTCCACTTTTTAAGAATATTTGCTTTCATTTTCCGTGAAAGAGAACATATTTCTTCTGTTACATGTGTTTATTTAATTCAGCAAAGCAAAGTATATAAGGTTTACTTGTGTAAGGAGTAGAATATTTTCGGGAAAGATTTCCTGGGATAAAGTTACTCGCATTTAGGTTACTTATTTGAGGAAAACCTCTGAAACACCTACGCAGTGATCAACTCATTTAAAGGTATTTGATATTAGGTTAATCCCTCACTAAGCGTGCAATTTTTGCGTCTTTAAAATATTTGACTACGGTACTTTATTCATCTTTTCCTTTTCTTGCAAAATTAAATTCCAAGGAGACTGTAGCTTTATTATTATTATTTCTTACTAAGAAGTTATTTTGTGTGTGGGATCTTTACTATCACTTCTCGTTTCCGTTTCCCTCCCAGAATGTGAATGAGATAGAAAGGGAGAGTATTTAAAGGAATGTTTTGGGAGTTTAATTCCAAGCACGTTCTGATTCTCAAGGCTACATTACTAGGTTAGATATCTCAGATATAAGATTGCATTATTCAGCTTTCCATTATTGTTCCTTATGTTTAAATTGTTACTCTAATAGAATGTTTTTAGCCAACTTCGGTTTAAATCTTTTGTGTAACCCTTGGCTACTAGACTTAGTTTTAAATTTGAAATTTGGAGTCAGTATTTCTTTAAGTTACACCGCCACAAGTGGCTGGCTGATTTGTAAGCACGGATTGTGCATTTCTGTTAAAACTTCTGCTTTGTTAAAAAGGTTTGCTTTAAAACATTTTAAGATTTTGTAGTTCTTTCTAGACATAGCGAGGGCTTGCTTAGCGCTCGTAAGGGGTTAATGCTACCAAGCAAACTTTATAAGACAAATAAAATGTTTAATTAGTTTGCTTAAAAAGATTATTAGTTTCAACTCATTGCGATGATTTATCATTTGATGTCTTATATGAATGTGAACTTTCTATAAATAATGTAAAGTAATAATAGCGAACTGAAAACGATATAAAATACATGATAGCGATTTTTCTGCTTCATTTTAAATATTTGATTGTTAACGATTTACTAAATGTTTTATTTGATTTATTTTTTTATTAACTGATAAAGGCAAAACATGTAAGTGAGCATGTGCTTAAGTTTATAGCCTTTAAACGATGCTTCTAGATACGTTTCAAAATGAAATCAACAATCATAATTCATTTTTAAATGTATTTCGTAAATTTCGCAGCGAACTTAACGCCCTCCTAATCGTTCACCTGACACAAGTGCCTCACTTGTCCCTTGCTTCGGCTCTTCTCGTTAGAATCTTAAAGTATTGCTTAAGAAGATGAAGCATGTGATGAAGAATATACTGTTAGGGATTTTATATTTATTTGGCTGTTTATTTAGAATTGTAATTAAAATTGCTTTATATTGCCCGTGCAACGCAGACGATTTTTGAAGAGAAAACAACCTCGGAAAAATAAAAATAAAAGAGAGCGTGCATTTAATATTTAATAAATAAATATCTCGTAATTACTGTTGCCATTCAGAAAAATCTAGAAAAATCAAGATTGTTCTAGTGAATAATTAAAAAAGCTTATAAAATCCGAATTGAAACACCTCATCTCAGTTGTAGTTGTAGCTGTCTAAAGCGAACTGCTGTTTGTTTACTTAATGCTGTTATCATTGTAGCGATTTCGCTGTGTGATAGAATTATTTTCTCTGTTTTTGAATTGAATTTTGCTAAACGTCTGAGATATTGTGATACTGTACGAATATCTCTGAAGAAATATTTCAGCATTTTGATTTATTTCTTGTGGAAAGAATAAATTTTTGTTAACTTTAAGCGCTATCGAATCCAATTTAACGATGCCTTTGCGTGATATCTGGACGCAAGGACGAAATAAAGGAGTCTTTTCCCCCCAAAAAATTACAAAACTGATTTAAAATGGATTTTGGAGAGATTTTTTTCGTGGCGTCTGTGCATAAGTACGTACGTATGTATGTATCTCGCATAACTCAAAAACGAGTTGTCTCAGAACGTTGAAATTTTGTATATAGGACTGCTATAACATGCAGATGTGCACCTCCTATTTTAGTTGCTATCGGCCTTACCGAAAGCATATAACTATATATATATATATATATATATCCACTCTGTTCTCTGTTACTCAGCTCAGTGAGCTCCGTTTCTTTATTCTTATATGTTTTGTAAATTGTGCATTTTTTGCTTTAAAGATGATTGAATTATGTTGTTCTTATTTTCCGGTTAAGGTTTATATGTCTTTAGTTAATCTTCATGTTATAATTGCAACATTATGAGCAATTTAAATGTTGTTTAAATGACTAATTAATTGTTATCAACAATTTAAAAGTTGTTTAATTATCTAATTATTGTTGAAGGGCCTAAACCTAATTATTTTGGCCATAGCGGCCCTATTTGTTTATATTTGAAACTCAGCAGAGTAATACATTTGTTGCCAATCTAGAGAAACTAAGCTTCGCAACAATAAAGATAACGCCTTGTTTTATTATTGCGAATTAAATCGTGCAAAATCAATTCTGGAATTTATTCGAGGAAATAAGTGTTTAAGATTTACTTCATAATTTTTAATATAGTTATTTTGAGTTTTTCTGCATTTTTGCCTTGACGCCGAGTGAGAACTAACTAATTGAATGAGATATACTTAATCGTCTGCGAAAAACTGCTTCTTTCTTTCTTTTCTTTTTTTTATTTCTTTTACACGTCGTTTTAGATTTATTATAGTATTTGAATAGAACATGTGGCAACGATATTTAATTCTTCAGATGATATACATAATTTTTGCGCATTCTGAGTTATGAAATGAATGAGATGTAACGCTGTCAAGTGAACCTAGCGCTAGAGTGTCGCTATGGTAAATATAGTGAATTTTAAAGAGTTCATTTATTCTATTGGGTTTATGCGCAATTCAGCAAGGTAGATTTAATTCAATCCAATAAGTTTAAATGAAATGCAAGAAAAAATATGCATAATTTAATGTGTATAATTTGATATTCCGTACAAGGAAGTCACGTATCGTATACGTCAGGTTATTTATGTAACTATTTGTTTTTCTCTTTTTTGCTGCAATGGCCTATAAGTTCCTTGTCAAGCGTGCTGCCTTCTGATAATCCTTTATTTCTTTCGCCATCATGTGCGTTATAAGGGGAAGCAATATATAAATCAACATATTTCTGAATTGCTTATGCGGCCTCAGTATCATGCCAACTTGTTGATCTCTGATTGTCTGATTATTACAAACTGAATGAACTTAAAGGTTCATTCAGTTTGTAATCTAGGTGGTTCTGAAAAGATCCACCCTAGATCCACTTAGCATTATCTTCGATATCCATTTTCGAATTTCAATGCTCATTCCAAACCGAACTAAAGGCGGGTTCACTTTTCGTTGGCTATCGAGGTAGGAATATTCGATTTTCCATGTGAAATGGGTCATTTCCTCCCTCCCGAATGATAAAGAGATTCGATCACGGAGGAACATTCCAGATACTTAGCCAGTTATTAAAAAGGGATGAATGATTGCGCAGTGAATTGAATTTCAATTTGGGGGAAAGGGCACTAGGCAACGCCTAGCCGTTGAGCAACATGCAAATCTTAAAATCAATCAAGATCTACCCCTACAAAGAACCCCTCTGCCGAAGGAAAGTTCTCTCTTCTGGTTGTGAAACTTAATTAAGTGATCTTCCAGGACTTTGGGATCATCAGCACTTTTGAAAGGAATCAATGTCCCAAAAGATTACCATTTATATTACGCAGGAAAGCTTGTGCCTCAAGATATCTGTCGCGTGGTTGATCGTAGATTCATCCTTGCAGTTTAAGAATTGGACAAAATGAAGTACGCTCTCGAAGGAGTACTGGTCATATGATGTATTTTATTGAAATAAAAAGGAAATAAATTTTTATACAGGCTTCGCACAAAAAAATATATAGTCAATGTAATGTTTTTCCCAGCCAATGCAGTACAAACTTAAAAATAAAAATACTTATGCCATCATAAAATTTAAATTAAGCAATTATGTACTAAGTTTTTCAAGTGCAAACTTCTAAAATTTAAGTTTCAAATATGCCCCCCCCCCAAAATGAAAAGAAAGAAAGAGCCTTAGAACTTCAATAAAATTCTGTTGATTTCAAGAGCAATTTTGTAAGAAATTTACTTCCTCCTTACCCCATGCAGTTACGGTGTAATTAGAAGCACAGTCTGGCTAGCAGTCTGGAGGTTTCCAGTTCAAATTTCGGCAACGGCATTGGTGATTTGCCTTTTATTCTGCTGCGACAAATACCTATCAACTGTACCAGTGGATCCAGAATTAAAATATTGCGCACGATAATTTGTCATCACCTAGATTTAACGATTGGGTCTTCTCCTGCTCAATCAATCTTTAAGTGGAGGACAATGTAAGACATTTACTTCCTTTTCACTATCTACCACCGTGATATATTTGGAAACACGTCCTGATAGCTACT
>KK116920.1:31380-61328 GCA_000611955.2 Stegodyphus mimosarum
CTCTTGATCTTCCGAATGCCAGCGGAACAATATACCATTTACACTACGAGAATAGAGGATGGGAAAGACGAAAATTTCTTTGGCTTCGAAATACTTCTGGGCTGCAGAATTAAAATCGTTTGAATGCAGAGCCTGTGTCATATGTTTAATAAATGGTGGTATTGACAAAATAATTTGAGCAATGTTGGTTGACTTCAAATTCATGTTAGGAATTCAGTTTGAAATTTAAAATTTTTCTGTGTACAATGTTCCTACCGGGGGATACAACGATAACAAAAAAGTAAAATTTCATTATAAAGTGTAGATAATAGTACGATGAAATTTTCACGGAAATATTCAGAAAGACGTGGCAATTTTGTTTTAAAAACGAAAACTTTCATCGCTTTAATAGTTACATTTCTTACGTAGAATTAGCGATTAAGAGGTCCCAAACAACGGCATTTTGTAAGGAATTTACTAATGATCACTTTGAATCATCCTCAAGAGTGTACTTAAAAAACCTAGTACGCACAGGAACTAAAACCACCCGATTTCAAGAGATGTCATGAATTTGAAAGCTGCTTCGTTCAACAGTTGAAAAACAGGGCTGTCTGGTTCTATGGACTGATGAGGTTCACGTTTAATTTAATGGAAGTGCGCTTGTACACTGTTGATGAATTTTCACGAGAGAGAGAGTATATACGCCATTGCGAAAACCCCTTCATGTCAACCAAAGAATGACGAATCAAGAGAACTGGGTTCACTATGTCATTCAATTTAAGCATAGCACTCTTTGAAGAAGTCTACAATAGTACAATTTGGAAAGATACTAAGAATATAGAGAATTCTATATCTTTCGTTCTACTGAGGCGATAGACAAAATTTAACTCGCATTTTCCATGTCGCGAAAGAGCGACTTAGTATATATTTTAGATTTATGTATAGCATTGTTCTAATATAGATAATTTGATGTAAAATCGGTCTCTTACTGAAATGACACCGATTTTTTTTCCATTATTTCGATTCGACGACTGAGATTATGTTAAATATTAAATCCTGAAAACATTGTTGAGAAACTTATGGAGAAATTCAAAAATTTATCTTGGCGCACTTTTTTTAGTTTGAGTCAAGAATAATTCACTTAGTAAAAATCTGAATTGATGGTAACCTAGTTTCCTTTTCCTTTCACTGCGCACGAGCAAAATAAAGGATACGTCGTTCATTCCTTTAAATAATTGTCTTTATATTACACTTTTTAACCATAGTTTTCTAGTTTTTATTTTTTAATTGTAGGACCCTCTGCTCTATCTTGTAGTGTAGTAGCTGAGATCCGTGTAGAAACCCCACAAGGGAAGGGTAAAAAGAACCCTTTATTAACTCTTTGAAAATTCACAATGAGTCGACTTGACGCTAACAAACTACGCCTCACCCGGGCGATAACTCAAATAGCAAGGATTAAACTAAAAATTTGAAGATATTAACAAGTAGTAGAATTTCGCTACAGGGCACAGACTGTTCTGTTTCCTAAATGCTCTAAGCACGTGCTCTAACTTTCCCTTCTAAAACTTGGCAACTTTTCTCCTTAAAGTAGAATTTGCGTTGCTTCTCGCGAGCTATCAAATTTAAATATTCTGGCATTGACAATTAGGGGAAATATTATAGGAAAGTGACTTCAAATTAAATTAAATTGGATATTTAAAACCAATATAAACTCTACAAAATCCTTAAACCGAGTTTGGCGCTATTATTGCTTAAAGACGCTAAATTTTAAAAAGCATCAATATGTAAATTCACGTTAGCCTTAAGAAATTTTCCATTTTTCACAGGTATTCTTAGAATTACATCTACATTAAGATGATAGTAAAAATTTTCTAGGTTATAATTTTAAAATGTTTTCTAAGAAATTATAAAAGTCACTAAAATACACATTTTAAATCTGTGGATTTTATTTGGATTGAACCTGAATTCCGAACTGTGAAAGAATGACTCAAGTAAAATTAATAAAAAAAAAAACAGATATCAAGAAATACACCAAATTCAATTAACCCTCTGACCGGCCAGGGTTTTCGCTAAGAAAACACAAATTTCCCAAAACTGCTACCAGAAAAATTTATTTTCTTGATTTAATGTAAAACGTTTCCTGGCATTTTATACCTGGATTTATGTACTTTTAATATATTGCCTAAATTTCTTTGACATATTTTAATATGCACGTACATATACGTTCGTACAGATATCACAAAAAATATTCTTGGCCGTATATATACGGCCTTGCCGGTTAGAGAGTTAAAACTGAGGATCTAAAACTTTGAGAGCTAATTGTGAAATACTACTCGTGATATTTTTACAAGGCTTGACACTTTGGCATAGTTTGAGCTATTAAGTCAAAATATGAGAAAAATCGTTATATCATTTTAGAAAAATTCGATTATGTGTCTAAGTAACAACAATGCGTGATACAAATCTAATATATATACTGAATACTTATGTTAGAACTTACGTTATCCTAAATACCTATGTTATAATATTGCCATATATAAAAGAGAACTCGAGAGAACTTTCTATGGCCACATGTATTTTGAGAGCTATTGTGCAGCACCACTAACAAACATTTATGTTTTTTCTGGGTTTCAAGCCCGAGCCCATCGGTAGAGCAGTCAACGTTACTAACCATTATACCGTCTGGTTGGCGTTCAGTTAATGGCATTAACTCCAGTCCCTTTCTTACTATCTCCCTTGCAATCTTTATTTCTTAGTTTTTCTTGTTTCATTACTCTTTTTTAGATAGATGGCGCTATATTCGCGCTCGCTTTGCTTCTTTACTCTTGTTTTTGGCATAAAATTCGCTCTTCTGATTTTACAATCTGTTTTCATTTTTCCTCTCAGAAGATTTTTATGGTCTGCTCTGAAGATGTTATTGACCAATTTCCTGAACTGAAAACAAGAAAATTAAAACTTTTTCAGACTGATAAATGATTAAAATAATACATTTTTCATACATTTTCCACTTAATGCAAGAAATCTTTTTATTCTACAATTATTATTGTTATTAGTGTTTGCATTCTGTATTACCAATAAAAATTCAAGTGGCATTGTTTAAGATTTCATTGAAAATAATTCATGCTGATACAGGGTAGTCATAAAAAAAAGTCCCCCACAATACAGAGCTCCCTTGGGTATGGGTTAGTGAAAACATAAAAAGTATTCGAATGGCAAATCCTACCTTTTTTCTGCGCAAACTAATCAGGGTATTGAAAAACCATAAATGGCTCCATAATGGAATAAATGGAATGATAACCATAAATGGAATGATACATGTATGATAAAAACTGCCGGCATGAAACATTTGCAAAGAAGAGCACTGTAAAAGACCATTGAGAGAATTCTTCAGTGCCCTTATCTATTTGAGTAGAAAAAAGTGGATGTTGCCATTCAAAAATTTCGCAGTTGTTTCATTAACTGTAACCGTGAGAACTGTATTGTCTTAAATCACCACAACCGAGTGTATATCTTCAGGTAACAATCAGAGACGAATTAATCTATTTTAGGGCCCTAGACATTTTTACCTGTCGGACCCCTGCACCCGGGGTGTTATATAATTTTTACCAGAACGTTCTAACAAAACAATAAATGATAGGTATATAATAATAATTACGTTTGATTACGTATCAATGCTATTAATAGAACTGGAACTATTTGTTTGTATGTCATAAATTAAGAAAACGAAATTTGTTCTGCTAAATGTCAAGAAACATAGTTTTGAAGAAATGATTACGAAATTAATTCAAAAATCTTTTTTTTCTAGCTTTCAATTCTGCAAATTTATCAATTATTTCTTCGTAATTAGTGTTTTCCAACGCATTTTGTTCTATGTATAGTACAGTTAAACAAGTTAAATTTGTTTGACTTAATAAGTTCCGTATTTTTTTTCGCGTTTTAACACCAAAAACGACCTTTCAGCAAATGTATTCGAAACAGAGAAAGTTAAAAATATACGTAATATGATTTCCATATTTGGAAATGAAAATACAATTTTTGAGATAGTCTGTTAGATGGCAACGCTAAATTTTAGCTTTTACAAAGTAATAGAAATTGAACTAGCTCCCCATCCAATTCTTTTGTATCAATGTCTTCGCTGTACCATTTTTAATTCCTTGTACGAAGTATTGTAATCACGAAAAATTCCGGGTACCATATTTCAACGAAAATATCCATTTTGACCTCTATCGAATGCAATTTAACGATGTTTTTGCGTGGCATCTGTACGTAAGGACAGAATAAAGGACTCTTTTTTTCCCAAACGACCTATAAAACTGATTTAAAATGGCTTCAGAAGAGATTTTTATGGCTTTAGTTCATCTGCATGCAATATTTGTAGAATTATCAATAATTTTAAAATTATTTAAATACGGCTAAGACTAATCTTTTTACCATAGCAGCCATATTTGTTTACATTTGAAACTTAGCATAATAGGGAATTAGTTCTTTCTGCACCTACTGCGTCTTTTTGTCCGAAAGGACCAAAAGGAAACTTTTAGTTTTGTGCACCGAAAAATCTGTCTTCTTGCCTGCCGGCCGAATTGCTTGTTTTTGCGTACAAACTTTAATTTTAATTGTAAAAATTGTTTTAACTCTACTTGGTGTTTTATGTTTTTCTATATCTTTCAATTTTTAATGAAAATATTTTGAGGTTTTAGGTATTTTTCCCTTGTCGTGTGAAGTGAGAACTGAATTAATTGAATGAGAATTATATCTGTAATGAGATTCGAGGAAACGAGTGTTTCGTATTAGTAGCAAATATTGTCGCTGGTCTGTCTCGGAGAGTGGAGAATGTTTACGAGTAATGCATGCGCATTAGGTAAGCAAAGATGAATCGTCTGTGAAAAAGTGTTTCTTTTTTTTATTTGTTCAATTTTTTTATACATTGTTTTAAATTTATTATACTATTTGAATGGCACATGTTTCAACGATTAGATAATTCTTCAGATGATATAATTTTTGTGCATTCTGAGTTATGAAATGAATGAGATGTAACGCAGTTAAATGAAGCTAGCGCTAGAGTTGCTATGGTAAATAAATATAGTGAATTTTAAAGAGTGTATTTATTCGATTGTGATTTATCCGCTATCGACGAAGTGGATTTAATTCAATTCAATAAATTTAAATGAAATGCAGTAAAAATGCGCACAATTTAATATTCCGTACAAGGAAGTCGTGTGGTGTACACATCAGCTTTTTTCAGTAATGTGGTAGCTTCAGATTCAATTGATACATTGTCATTTGAGTTTGTATGAAATATTTTTAAAATGTCATTCATATCTTTGTAACTTTTGCTACATAATTTTAGGTCAAAACATAACTTGCCACATATTACGTGAAAGTAATTTCGTTTAAATGCTTCTTGACCTTGATGACATGAACTTTTGTCGTCCTCATCACGATGAACTGTATCAAAAGATTCTTTCCGTTGTCGAAATTATCAAAAATAAGAGATTGGCATAGTAGGGTCTTGCAAGGATATACTGCTTGCATTTGTTCTGGAAAGAATTTTTTCCCAAATAACTGTTAATAAAGTGAATTCTAAATCATTAATTTTGTTCGCTATTTCTCGGGATTCTAGTTTTACAGAACATTTCTGAGATTCAATTAGAAATATATCAAGTAGAGCATTTTTTATTTCATTGAACCCAGAGCGAATTGCTTTAACTGCGTCAGCTGCAGACATGATTTACTAGCACTGCTAATATCCGATTTAACAAATGTGAAGCACAAGAAACGTTATGGGCTGTTTGACTGTGTTTTTCATACAAGTTTAGAGCCCATTTTTTTTTCATACACATTTGCTGCATTGTTGTAGCTTTATTCTCTGCAGTTGCAAATATTCAGACCTAATACTTCAAAGATCTTTGTAACTTCATTTTCTAATGGCCCTCCTGTGCGCGAATAAATTGGTAATAATTCAAACACATCTCTCCTTTGGGAGTCCATCTTCTAATAGAAAATGCGATATAAAAGTTAACTGGTCTGCATGTGTTATACCAGGGGTCAATTCAATTATAATTGAGAAGTATTTGGCGGCTTTAACTTCTGACACGAATATTTCTAACATATTGTTTTTCAATATTTCAATAAATTTATCGCAAATAGTTGGCAAAAGATAACTCAAGTTGTCTTTTCCAGCTGACCCGAAGGCTTTTATATACGAATCTAAAAACTCATCAAACTATACTAAGTATTCTAAAGCTCCTATGTAAATTCCATTATGGGAAGCAGAAAAGAGTTCCTTACTGCCACGAAATGAAAGAGAATTTATAGACAAAAACTTTATTTTTGCTATAGCAGTACTTTTCTCCAATATTTGTTTTTCCTTCTAAATAGTGTTTTTCAACGATAGTGTCTATACGTTCCTCAACTAAACTTCTCCCTATTAAAATTTTAATAGAATGCCTATGATCAGTAGAATTTTCGTGTTCTTGTACTCTTATATTTGCATTTTCTCAGTCCGAGTGTTTTTCTGTAAAATTTATTCGTTCGATCGAAAACATATTGCAAACACAGCAGTAAATCGCTTTAATTTTTGGACTGTTATACTAACCATTCTTGTTAAACTTTTTTTACCATTTGCTTTGTTGCGAATAAAAATATTTTGCCGAGTTACAGTTTTTCCACCTTTTTTTCACAAAATTTTTAGAAGCATGTATAAATAAAATACTTGATGGCGGTTTATTTTTAAGCAAATAATGTTGCATGTCTGTTGTTAAATTTAAATACCATAAAGATATCTCCAAATTTTCCAAAACAAAAGTATAATTAACAGTGTTAAGTATATATTCTATATTTTGAATTTCTTCTCTATCACTTGCATTTTGGTTTTTCTTCACACTATCTGGTATGCCTTCTATGTTTTTTTATTTCTATCACTTCAATTTCGGTTTCATTGCTTTCTGTCATTTCTGCGTGTATTTCTTTGCTTCGAGAATATTCACCAACTTCTTTTTCTATAATCTTTGCCTGAGACTGAACTTTAATATTATCTGTTTGTGTATTAACGACATATTTAAACACAGCAAATTTTTGTTTATTTGTTTATTCCTGCATTTTCTTCTTACGCTTTCTTTTTTGGGCACCGGAAGCGTGTGATGATAATTCATTTTATATAAAATATTCGTACAATTGATTATATAAAAAGCTACTTCGACTCTTTAAATAACTAATTACTTAAAGAAATTTAATATTTAGAGCCAAAAATCGTCGTCTTTATTCATGCTATGTTTAATATTTTTACTAGACGTCTGGCCACCGTACAACACACACCCAATATCGCGTATCACGCCCCACCTACAGATCAGCTTGTCACTGGAATGTTGTTCATATACAGTGGAACATTTATATCAGTTACATTTTAATAAAAAGAAAACCTGTAAATTTAAATGAAATTTAAATTGAGCATATGGATAAATTTTTATTTATTTTGTGAAATAAAAGGAAACTTTTATTTTATTTTTACGCTTTTTTCCAAAGTAGGTGGTTTGCCCAGACCCTCTCCTAAAACCAGGCCCTAAACATTTGTCTTATTTGTTTATGCTATGGTACGGCCCTGATAACAATATCTAAAATTTCATTTCGATTGGTTCACAGAATACGCCACTAGGGCTTCAGGTATCAGGGAACTATTTTTATAAGCACCCTCTACTTACAGAAACTGTGCAGAAAATTTTCTGTGTAAGTTAGAGACTATGACAGGAAAAATGGGTGGATTTACACTGTGTTAACACTATTTTATTTAAGTTTCAGATAAATATATTTTTTCGACCACTCGAATTACAAAATTAGTGCAGTTTGAAGCAGATTTAACTTATTTCTCAGTTTCAAACAAGACCAAATCTATATTTTATTCATTTGGAATTCACGGCTATGAATTGAATTCTTAATAAACTAAAAACATTCTTATCCGGCTCTAAATGCAACATATGCCCAATCAAGTTGTCATCAAACGTACGTTTGACTTTCCTACCTATGCCAACTTTAAATTTTATTTATTTTAGAACTTACCAGCCGTTCTTGAAACTGAAATTCCCCGATTACAGTTCTGAGCCAATAGCGTTCAGAGCCATCACGGAAATTCGGAATCAATTTACAGCAACAAGCACGCACGTCGGAGAAATTCAAATCAAATCAAAGAATGTCGCGATATTCGCTTTCTTCTTCTTCTGTTTTATAGAAACCTAATTTGCATACTTTTGAAGAAAGTGGATGTCTTGAAGATAAACAAGCAAGATGAAAGAGAATAGGAAAATTTATTCGCTATGAAAAAAAGATTAAAACCTTTTAAGGTAACTTAAATCTGATCCGTTTATTCATTGGGATTGAAATATTACTGGATTTATTGGTTCTACTAATGTAATCATAATTTAATAAAGTGAGTTGAAAAGATTGAGAATTAATGTAATTTTTAAGCTTCGTCAACTATCTCAATTGTTGTGTAGCAAATTTTCATGTAACACTTAATTATTTAAGTTTGACTTAAGATTAATTTTCATTATTCTAAATTTATGCTACACAACGTTATTTTATTTAATATCTTGTATTTATATTTGCTTTGGTTTAATTTTAATTAGGGGTTTTGGTACTTTAAGATTTGTACGTCTCTTCCACTGGTTACTCGTAAACGCGTTGAAACAGACAATGGAATTAGGTGCTTTCGTAGGTAATAAACTTGATTTAAAATTACTTAACTTAGGTTGATTCTCATTTAACTTATATCATTGGATGCAGAAAAATTAGCCTTTTAATTTAAGAGTACTTTCAAGTCTCTAGCTTAAACAGTTTTTAAGTTACAGTTAATTATTCAACGAATTTTTGCACTTCGAGTATTTTTTTTGGTTGAGGGGGAAAGGATTGAAAAGCGTCACTTTTGCAGTTGATTTCCAAGCCTTTGCTTAGGAATTTTTGTCCGTTGCCTAGGTTTGCTGGTTTTCCCACGCCTACGTCGAATTCTTGGTTCTTCTTTTGGCGGGCTTGGCGAGATTCGGAATTTTGTTCCAGTTCAACTCCTCGATTTTTGGACGATATTAGCAGGGGTTTGTGTGAGGGGTAGAGTTTCAGTTTATTCACCCTTTTGGCGAGTTTTGGCGATATCTAGTGTCCGGACCTGACAAAAAGCGGGTGCAGGTGGGATTGCGAAGCTGTTGGGACGTTTTCGTTTTTGCATTCGGCTGACAAGAAGATAACTTTCTCGGGCGCCTTGGGCATCTTGTTGCTGCAACAGAAAGGATGAATTTGTTTTTTTAACGGGGGGCTTATGGCTCCTGTCACTTCTTACTCCATGGCTTCGGAAATAGTCCTTCAAAAATGTAAATGAAATAATTCTGCAATAGAAAAGGAAATGAAAGAAAATTATATTTCCATGCTTCAACTACCACAGAAATAATGTCCTTCAAAATGGAAAGTAAATATTTCTTCGTCAATTCTACCATCTGATGAAGACTCAGTCCGCTTCTTCAATTTATAAGAACAGAAAGCTCAACCCGTCCAAGTTACCTGTGTTCCGACCTGAGTTTCCTGATGGTTCTGAAGTTCGTAATACAGAAGGCTGGATGAAACTTCCAAGTTCCTGCGTACTGGGTTATTCTTCGAATGTTCGGAGTCCGCCAAGCTGCCATCGAATTTCCTCATCTCCAGGTTCACATCTTCCATCAGTTAAGAAGTTTTTCTTTTGAACTTTTAATGTTAACTTAAATTCTTAAAGGATTTTTTTTTCTCATCCAAAATTCTCTGGTTTAATTATTTCTTGGATTTTTTAAATGATTCTATTATCATCAGAATTTAACTTTTTATTTAAATGTTTGCTGTAAAGAATTTTGAAAGGTAGAAAATTTAAATCTTTAATATTTTTGAGGATTTGTTGATTTAACTGAGATCTGAAGAAATTTGTGAGCAGTCTTAAATTGCTCTAGTTAAAAGTATAATTTTTTTTTCCTCTTTTGGTGCAATACTATAATTACTTAACTCTGTACTTCATTATTTGAATTTTCACTTGTTCTGGGATAAATAAGGTGTAAGAACCTTACAACTGTTAAATGAAATAGGAAATTTTAATTTGTATCTTTCTCATAAAAATAGTTATTACTTAACCAATAGTATTTGAATTGAAGTGGTTACTGTCTAAGATTGCAGTATTTGTGGAAAATATATAAATGATTAGCTATTTGTTTTCTAAATTAAATAAGTTAGGTCCCGGGGACTAATATAATTTTATGATAGTAAATTTGTTTAATATCAATGTTTTAAGGAAAGTAATAAACTAAGTTAGTATTATTGATTTTATGTGTTTACTTGAATTTCTGATTACACAACATAGCTTCACCAGTAGCAAGGCTCTTCGGGTTGTTGAAACGAAATTTAAAAAGGTACATACACAACGCAAATTCCTTATTTGTTTAAACTACTAGTATTTTACAGCTTAGTATATAACAACTGGTGCCGTAACCAGGTAACAAATTCACTATTCTGCTAAGTTTCAAATGTAAACAAATATGGCTGCTATGGCCAAAAAAATTAGGCTTAGCAGCACTTAAACAAGTTTAAAATTGTTGATAGTTCTATAATTATAACATGCAAGTTAACTAAAGGCATAAAAACCTTAACCGGAAGATAAAAACATTAGTTCAATCATTTTTAAAGCAAAATATGCGCAAGTTACCAACGTATAAGAATAAAAAAAAAAACTGAACTCGCTGAGCCGAGTAACAGAGTGGGTACATATATATATATAGTTATATACGTTTGGAATATATACGTTTTATAAAATTTCAACGTTCTGAGGATACTGGTTTTGAGTTATGCGAGGTGCATACGTACATACGTGCGTACGTACAGACACCATCAAAAATTTCATTTTAAATCCTTAAATAACAACTCTTCTGAATCCATTTTAAATCAGTTTTATAATTCCTTTGGGGAAATACAGTCCTTTATTCTGTCCTTACGTACAGATGTCACTCAAAAACATCGTTAAATTGCATGTGATAACGGTCAAAATGGATATTTTCTTTGGAATATGGCACGTGGAATTTTTCGTGATTATAATACTTTCTTTACTTCGCACAAGGAAGTAATAAAACCTATACCTACACTAGCTGAAGTACCCTCTCTCTGTTCTGATGGAGAACCTTTTTGGCAAAGGAAAATATAGCATGATTTTCTGGAGGGAAGAATAAATAATATGCATTCTGGATAGGCCAAAGCTCCCAATGTCAAAGAAACTTCTGCCGTTTTTCATAGCGCAGATGGTGCACCGCAGAAGATCGGGATATTCCAATCCATCCGAAAAGAAGATTTTATAAGAGGCAGACGATAATTTGTTACCAGCTTAAACTGGTCAAATGCGGATCATCTCTCCCTCTGCTCACGGTTTAGGCATGGATGAAATCTAAATAATTTAATATATATTCCATCTATGTGCAGTTATGCCTTAGAGGGCAACATATCAGTTCACTATTCGTCAGATTCCCAACTCGATGCTTTACCCTAAATTACTTGCAATGGCCACCAGCGGCGAAATCGCTTAATAGTGATAGCCTGCCCGCGTCCAAATCTCGGCAAGGAATTGTACGCAGTAGGTGTGCGAAATAACAACTATAATCGAAGAAGAACAAATTTCTGCATTTTTGACACCAAGACTAGTTAAAATCACTCTAGCTAAAATGTAGTTCCTCTTTCTGTCTGAAAAATGAATTCTTACTCTTGTGTGCTAATTTCTTATTCGTAAGAAAAGGAAAGTAATATTCTTAACAAAACAAACAATAGCATACGTTATTTATATGTATTTTTGAGATGTCATTCCCGTAAAAGCCGACACTATAGATTTCCACACAGCTTATATGCAGTGGAGAACTACTGTTAAGAAATCATAAAAGTATAATATTTTCTTCTTAGACTTCTGTTTACTTTTCCTGTACCACTAATCATAAGTGTAACTTGAGACGAGTTTTAAAGGATTCAAATTTCATCAACTCTCGTATTATATTCATGTTTAATTGATTTGAAAGTAATGTTTGCCCGTTTATAAACTCAATTTGATTTAGTCTAAAGACTATAATAACCCTCACAGACTGCCGGACGAATTAGCCTCCCATCTTTATTACTTCCTTATACGAAGTAAAAAGGAAGTATTGTAATCGCGAAAAATTTTGTGTATCATATTTCATCGAAAATATCCATTTTGACCACTATCGAATGCAATTTAACGATGTTTCTACTTGACATCTGTACGTAAGGACGCAATAAAGGACTCTTTTCACCCCAAAAATTATAAAAAGGACTTTTCCCCAAAAAAATTATAAAACTTATTTAAAATGGATCCTGAAAAGATTTTTTCGTGGCGTCGTACGTGCGTACGTATGTATGTATGTTTCTGGCATAACTCAAAAATGAGTAGCTTCAGAACGCTGAAATTTAGTAGCTAGGACTGCTATAACATGTAGATGTGCACCTCCTCTTTTGGTTGCAATCGGTTGCACCAAAAGTATATAAATATACGTCTATATATATCCACTCTGTTACTTGTCTCAGTGAACTTAGTTTTTTTATTCTTATATGTTGGTGAATTGCACATTTTTCACTTTAAAAATGGTTGAATTATGTTGTTTTTGTCCTCTGGTTAAAGGTTTTATGCCTTCAGTAAATCTGCGTGCAATATTTGTAGAATTATCAGTAATTTAAAAGTAGTTTAAATGTAGCTAAGCCTAATTTTTTTACCATAGTAGACATATTTGTTTATATTTGAAACTTAGAAAAATAATGAATTAATTCTTTCTGTACTTCAGTGTATTTTTGTCCGAGCGGGACCAAAAGGAAACTTTTAGTTTTGTGCACCGAAAACTCTTTCTTGCCTGCCGGCCGAATTACTCGGTTTTGATTAGAAATTATAATTTTAATTGTAAAAATAGTTTTTAAAATTTTTTTAACTGTACTTGATATTTTATGCTTTTCTATATCTTTAAATTTTTAATGAAAATATTTTGAGGTTTTAGGTATTTTTGCCTGGTCGTGAAGTGAGAACTGACTTAATTGAATAAGAATTATATCTCTAATGAAATTCGTGGAAATGAGTGTTTCCTATTAGCCACAAATATTGTCGCTAGTCTTTTACGAGTTTAAATCTTGAGCATAAAAACTTGGCTCTGCTAGTCTGCGACTGCCACCGGAATGTATCATGAAAAGCATGCAGAAGCAAGAGGTTTTTTTTTTTAACTTAGACTCTGGTTTGTTACTAAAACTCACTTCATTCGCATTTTCTGGTACACTCTGCACACACAAGCACACACAAAAAGGGACAGTTTTATATCTTCCATTCTGAAGAAAATTGAGGAAAATTTATCTTGCGTATTTTTATGTCTCGGGATATACATTAGTTATATAGTATGTAGCGTTGCTTTAACATAGATATTTTCACATAAAATTGGACTCTTTCTGAAATGATATACTTATTTTTTTCCACATTTCGATTCTACGACTCATATTATGCCTAAATATTAATAGTAACCTATTTTCCTTTTCCTCTTCTTCTCATTATGCACGACTGGGAAGAAAAGGTGCATCGTTCATTCTTTCAAATAATTTTGACAAAGTGCGTAAACCGCGTTTGGCGTCTTTATCGCTTATAGCAAATACGCCAAATTTCAAAACGCTTTAAATATATAAGTTCCCATATATCTTGGGAAATATTTAATTAAAAACTCTATTTTTTTTTCAGATATACTTATAAATACGTGCACTTTAAGAAGATGCCGAAAATTTTATAGATTATAATTTAAAATGTTTTCGGAAAATGTATAAAAATTATTAAAAAATGCAAATTTTAAAAACAAATCTGAAAATAGCTGAGAATTTTATTTGGATTGAACCTAAACTTCGAACTGTGAAAAAAGG
Source organism: Stegodyphus mimosarum (assembly GCA_000611955.2). Taxonomy (NCBI): domain Eukaryota; kingdom Metazoa; phylum Arthropoda; class Arachnida; order Araneae; family Eresidae; genus Stegodyphus; species Stegodyphus mimosarum. The sequence goes on from KK116920.1 coordinate 45,292, forward strand.
AATCAAGGAAGTTTAATAATACCAAATTCAATTAACAGTGAAGAGGTAAATTTTGAGAGCTAATTTTTAAAAACTATTTGTGGGAGTTTTACGAAATCTGCTACTTATTACGTACGGCATTATTTGAGTCGTAGAATCGAAATATGGAAAGAGATTGGTATTTCATTTCGGAAACAGTCCAATTTTGTATCAAAATACTTATGTTAGAGACATGCTATGTGTAAATCTAATATATAGCCAAAGACGCGCTTTCGAGACATGAAAAACGCAAGTTCGTCAATCGGCCCAGTAGAACGGGAGATATAGAACTGTCCCACTTTTTTATGCAAGGTGAACATTTGACAAAAATGTAGAAGCGTAGGAAAGATTGAACATAATTAATAACGTGTTAATTAATACAAATGTTATACACCTATTTTCTTAGAAAATGTAGCACCAGTTGCCTTAAATTTCCTAATTAATTTTTCTTATCATATGCGAGCTGACCATATGTGTGTTTATTAATCTTCCGCGGCGTAGCGTTACTTTACTTTCAGTCAAAATCCTGTTTTTCCAGGTGATGTATGTAGTATGTTTATGTGCTGTAAAGGAATCTTCAACGGAGAATATATGAAATTTGACTTCGAAATGCTGTCTTTTGTAAACATTTTTCATTATTTAAACTTGCTAACATCATTATGTTTGTCACAAAATTTGCAATGCGGAAACTGTTTAATTGTTTGCCTACTTGTAAAGTGCATGAATTAAATTATCACGTAAAATAAAAAATACTTAAAATTAGGTACTTAAAAATGAAGTAAAATATCCAAGTCCTACTAGAAAATTCAATCCACACAGTCTTAATAGTATTTTAACACGGGTCTAAATGTTTAGCATATCGAACGGGAGACGATCTTGTGTAATTATAATATATTATCGATATTTTAATTATATCGTAACAATGTTATTATAGGCATTTGTTAAACAATCGCCGCGAAATTTGCAAATCAAAGAATCAAATGTTTTTAGTTTACATAAAGCTTCAACCATTACTAATGTTAAAATTTGAGAATCAAAACTTTAATTCACTCATCAAAATAAAGTCAAACCAAAACTGTATTATTCTCAGTGAAGCTCTTTCTATAACAATATGCGAGCGTCTTTACCCACTTGCTGTGCTGCTTCTCTTTTGTCACCGTATAATATTCTGTATTGTCTCTACAGCGCTTTAAGAATGCTATCAAAAAATAAAATGTATTAACCGGCTATCAACGCAAACACATCTTCATACAGCATGTCCACATCATCCCATTTCAAAACATTCTTTTAAAAGAGCGTTAAAATCATGCTACATCACAAAAATATTTTTCATTACACTGTGGTGTAGTATTAATGCTTCAACGGTGTAAAGTTGAACTCCAATGAAAACTCTAATGATGGAAAACAGCAAGAAAATGTTATTGAACATCCAAATTCAAAAGGCTACATACAATCAAAGCTGTATGTAAGTAAAGCGTCGACGTCGACACTTCAATGGGAGAAATTGCGCTTCGAAACGACCGCAGCGCTCGTAGCGGTGGCGATGTGGAAACACAATCAGTAAAACTGCGCATGCTCCTTTTCTTTTCAGTCATTGGTTGTTTTGATTTGGTTGTTTGTTTGATTCTACCCAAATCTTGTTAGCTTCTAACGTGCTTCGCTGTGTTATTTATAACTTACTAATTTTGTACCTTTTAATTACAAAAGGCTCTTTTCAGAACCATTTTTTTTTTAAGTTTTCTCTAATGGCGTATCGATACTGCGGATTTAAGGATTGCAAGAGTAAGATTTCGTCGAAATCTGATGGAATACATTTCTACACGTTTCCTTGAGACGATGCGTACTTAAGTAATAAAGAACAGCTTTAGGATATGTATTGTTGAAATTAAAGGTAAAAATATCTGATAATTAAAAGAATTATTCCCTATATTTTATGATAACGCAGGTACAAGTTTTAAATAATATTTTAAAAAATCTTTTTTTTTATTCCCTTTCAGAAATATTCAGAGAAAGTTATGTACTATTTAATGTATTTCACTATTAAAATAAAAAGAGCGCTAATTTGAAATGGACCGAATTGAGCATTAATTACAAATTGACTTAGATTTTTTTCATTTAAAAAATGCCTCAGGAGCTTTAAAAAAAATTCATGTCATATTTGAGAAAGTATTTTAGGTAGAAGCTCTGTAACTGGAGAAGAAATAATGCATAATTTTAATGTTAATAACAATAAACTTTGCTTAAAAATGTATTCTTTTCGTATACTTAGGACTCTGAAATACTGTACAAATAGAAAATATATACATTTATATATATAATTACGACGCAATTGCAAAATATTTACATCCAATCGTGTGAAAACTCATTGCGGCCTCGCCATCTTACTTCCGACCTCCATGACGTCACTGCAGGGGAAAGGAGGAGGGGAAGAGATTTAGTTTACATCGCCACCACTGCAGTGGATTGGCGCTGCAATTTGGCGTCATGTTATAGTATGGGAGTGCCGACGCTTTACTTACATACAGCTTTGCATACAATCACAAGAGAAAAACCTATTCTAAACATTTTGAAATCAAATTCATATCTCTACGTTTTTCTTGCGAGAGCTATACGTGGCTCTCGAGCCTGCGTTTGAAACATAGCCAACATAAAACTATTATTTGTTTTAAACAATTAAATCAACTTAGCAACTATTGAAAACACATATTCGGAAGTTAAACAATAATAATCATGTTATGTTCTCGAGACAACCTTGCTTATTTTTAATGTTCAGTTTCTTCTTAATTTTTGCGAACTTATGACAACACGAATAGGCAAACTTTAAGCCTTTTTAAGCAACAAATAGACAGTACATGTTTTCTAAAGGTGATAAGCAAGCAAATGTAAATGTAATTATCAATAATAATTAGCAATTTCATTTGAATGAGCATATGAAATTGAATCTCTTGCAAGGATAATTTGTTTTCATTTTCTAACGCATCTTTAGTTCCTACGAATATAACTTAGCAGAACAGAATTTCTTTCTGTGCCCCTTAACGGCGGCCCAGACAGTAAACGAGTTAGGCACGTGTCTGCTCAACAAACAGAAACGGTATCATTTCTGGAACTCCATAAGCATCATGGGAAAACAGGGTAAAGAAAGAGACAGAAAGAGATTATGTCCTCTTGATCCGATCTGCGAAACGGCCCTTCGTTAAGAAAGTTTCCCTCATTGGATGATTCGGACACGAGGCTGTAGTAAGAAAAAGATGAAGCAAGGTCTGTTCTAACAATTAATAGGAAATAAGTAAATGTAGTAGAAATAAAGGCAGCTGGTTTGTTTGTAACATTTATCTATCTGTTTCTGGAACAGGAAAGGATAAGATTTATTCTGACTACTTTAACACCTCTTCCATGAAACCCGTTTATAAGCCCTTTATTTTCGCAATCGATGGCCATAGACATACGTAAGTCCACCTATAAAAATCTTTTCAATAAACTAAAGAGTTATGTCGACATAAGAGATTTATGTCATTTTTTGGCATGAGTGTAACACAACATGCCAAAGAATAAACATTAAGAATGCTAACACTTAGCAACAAAACCATGTTAAAGGGCGTGAATTTGCAGAACTATAGTTTCGAAGGTCAAAGAGAACCTTCTTCTTCAACTGCAGGAGTGAAAAGGACGAAGGAGAAACATGTGCGCAAGAGATATCAAGAGGGAAAAATTCAAGAAAAGTGCAAATTAGCAAGAGGAAACAAAGTCACTGGCGCCACCTATCGATTAATAGAGAAAACAACTACGAAATAATTTCTTAAAATGTTAAAATGGATAGAACAGGGAGCACGAACAAGAACTAAAAGATTTTTATGAATGTGAAACACTTTTAGGAAATCTAATTTAAGAATTTTTTTTGTTTGAATAATTTTGGCTACAGAGAAATGGAAAATGTGATTTTTTGACCAGCAATGTTGATGATTGTTTATGATTTGCCTTTTTTCCCCCTAACAAATGTATCATGTCCATTAGTGTTAAATTCCAAATTTTGACCTATGTATGTTAAGGTATACTGACGGGAAATATTGTACACACCCCAAAAGTTCATATCCGGAATAAGGGTATTTAAGTATCGAACTGCGAATTTACTGGTAGGAAGAAAGAAAAGGACATGATATTTAAAATTTTGTAAAAGGCATGTAATTTTATAATTTTGAAACTAAAGTTCTACAAATTAACGCATGTTACGCTGGTTCTTGTTGCTAATTATTAGTATGTTTAACTAATTAGTCATGTTTTGACATTTATAAGTCTAAAAGTTATCAGTTTTGCAAAAATTAGGAAAACTTTCCATACGGTCTCCCGGTCCTTATACTTAGCAAACTTTTATACATGCGTCAAACGAGATATTTCTATTACTAAGCTAAACCAGTTTTGCATAAAGCTAAATTCTTTCTCAGATTGAAAAAAAAAGTGGAATAATTCGTTCTCATACAGTTAAGTAAGTTGTTCTCGAGGCTATTCAGTTAATTTGTAAATACACTTTTTATCGCATTTAATGCAGTTACCAAAGCATATACTATATATGTTAATATTTATTCCATTTCCCTTGTTCTGTAATTCCATCAATTCGTAGGAATATTTTATGCAATGAACTTAAACTAATAATGTTTCATTAGTAGTTTAGTATAAAGGTTACATTTAACCTTTTTAATACCTGTTTTTCTATAGTTTTTATGACTTTCTTGCTATTATTAACTTATAGTTTATCAGTGCTTTGAATATAAAAGAATACATTCTGCGTTTATGCAATTAATCATTGTTCCTTGTGAAGCTTAAAAATCAGCCAAATCAGCCAGTATGTGTTATTTATATCTGAGAATTAAACTCATACTTCTGGTTATTCTATTCGTCATTTTTGCTAGCTACAAGCCTTATATTCTTTCGCACATTCCCAGGAGCTTCGAACAACTCCATTTCTCGTTATTGAAACTTAGATTTCAATTAACTGTGACCTCTTACTTCCAACGGGACGCCGGGTAAGTAATGGCTGGTAATGGTTTAGTCATATAAGTTTTTTTTTTATTTACCAGTATTTAATATTGAAAAAAAAAATAGATTTTAGCCATCTGTAAAATAAATCTGTTCAACTGGTTTCTAGTTTACACTTATAGTTAAGTAAATGTTTGTTTTAAATTTGGTATTGTGAAATTTTAAAGGGTGGTTTGAGTACATAAGTTTTAGATGCATTTTTATTGATTATTGCGCGGTTTAAATAAGATTTTTAATGCCGGGTTTTTATTTATAACTGATGTAATTTCAGATTTTTCGTTGTTTCATAGACAAATTTTTATTCATTATCTTGTTTTTTGGCGTTGGTTCCTTAGCTTTGAAATTTATCTCTTTGTTTTGATCATGCTGGAGTCAGATCTTGTCCTGGATGAAGTTTAAAAACTATTCTCAAAATTATAACATATTGTATTAAATCTGAGAAATTACCTCACAAAAATATTTTTGCTTTTTAAGGGTTATGTTATGAGGTATTTATTTCTCTATTCTTCTTTGGTCAGCACACTTGGAGCGTATTCGAGAGTTCCGAGGTTCGAGTTCCAGTGAAGGCATTGCTCATTTTTCATGTCTCCTGCTTCGAAATAACCTAATGTCCCTACAATGTATTATTATTCCATTTAAATAATTCTTTGGATTCATTTAATAGTATTTATGCGTAATATAGCGCTTTTTTAATATTCTGAAACTTACTTTAAATTACACATATTTTGTTGCTGTTTATGCACGTATTTAATTACCATTATGTGATTTTAATTTATGTATTTTGATTACATTTTTGTAGCGTGATTTGAATACCTTATTTACTGATGTATATTTCCTCCTTAGCGGAAAGATTCTGAGAATTTGTTTTAAGTTTTCGCGTATTTACTCTTTCGTAAGGGGTTTAGAAAGTAAGCTTCCATAAATTTTAAAATGGGTTCTTCCACACACTATTTGTTTTCATTCTACTAATTGATTTGTTCGTGGAGTTTGGGTGCACGGGCTCTGAATGAAGAACAACTATAGAGAAGAACTTACAGAAAACAGGCATATCTAATGAACTCGTTATCTCAGAAAATTATTCCATGTGAAAAACCAGACTGAACCGTGACGAAAACAGTGACAACAGTGACGATGGCAACAACTTGCAAACTATAGCAAAAAACACAGAAGCTCTAGTAACACTGAAGGAACTGAGGCCTAGGGAGTAGCAATGAAGAATATGAGAGGACAAATTGCAAGAAAGAGAGAACTAGGAATGAAGGTATCTTGTTAAAGTGTCTAATATCTTGTTAAATTGGCTAATATTTATATGTATTCTTATTACAATGCAGGTATATATTAAACAGATAATATTGCAACCGTTACTAGTAGTTTACCCGTGAACACTCTTCAGTTGCTAGATTTTACTGTAACTATGGCCTCTGGAAGTCATTATTTGTTAAATTTTCCTCTCTCTATTTTCGCATGATAAAATTAGTGAAAAAAGCGAAACTCCACGACTTAATATCGTATATTGTTGCGGATCTAGAATATTTCTTAATTCTAACAGTCAGGTTCTACTAGCCTTTGCTTACATTTATTCTAGTAGAATTTGTTAAAATTTGTTCTACTAACGGTTGTTTAAATAGGAAATTTGACCATCCCTGTACTAAATTACACCCCAAAAAATTAAATGAAATTCATAGTTAAATAAATACAGAATAATTAGAAATAGGTACGAAAATCCGAGCTTAGAAAAGGACAAGAAAAGTATTTTTATGGAGTTTGTGCTTCACGCCCACAAATTATAGCACCCTCCTTGTAAAATATTTTCTGTATAAACAAGCGGTTACCGAATTATATCATTTTATCTGTTCACCTTGTAACGTTTATCTTGGGTTCAATTAAACCTGGCTAACTCACTTAAATTATAATTAAAATTCTACGAGTGTATTTTAATTCTATGTGTTTCTTGTAGATTCTATGTGTGAACTTTCATCTCTAGAAATTCTAAACTTTTAAAACCAGACGCATACAAAGACATATTAGTTGGTTTTTGTTGTTCCTTTATATATTCATTTAATGATCGTTGTATGATTTTAATCTAATAATTGTAGTTTAGTTACTCAGTCTTTTTAAAGTGATATGAATATACTGCTGCGGATTTATTTTATCTCACCACTTGGGAAGGTTAACTTAAAATTATGCAACACAAAATTACCAGTCACCTGGATCTGGCTGAAACACAAGACTCCTCATACCTGTTAAAATTTTAAATAAGATAATTTGTTTTAGCAGTGGCTAATCATCTGAAAACGCGGCACTCATTCAAAATTCTATCTAGCCAATTCAGATCTATCCTTGCGATATTTGCCGCTTACGATATTCATTCGAGCTCAGCGCTGAAAGAAGAAACAATTTCTACGTTTATGCAGAATCTGCAAGAAGTCTAAATTTTTCATATACAGCTATGGGCAACTCACCTTACTCATAGTAAAACTACTTGCCACTTGAATGTATATAAACTCCAGAATGAGCGAATCTCGTGACATAATGAGACAAATAAGAAAGATTTAAATTAAGTAATATTTAATTAGTGAAACTTAAATGCAGGAACCTAACTTCGCTTGTTTTGATTTTTGGTTGTTTTTGAAACTAAAAACTGTGCTGACATGACATAAAATAGAATGTTTAAGTACTGAACCTTATTTGAGCAGTGTAAAGGGATACTATACCTCAGGAGTTCCTACCTAAAATAGAATGTTTAAGTGCTGATCCTTATTTGAGCAGCGTAAAGGGATACTATACCTCAGGAGTTCCTACGTAAAATAGAATGTTTAAGTACTGATCCTTATTTGAGCAGTGTAAAGGGATACTATACCTCAGGAGTTCCTACCTAAAATAGAATGTTTAAGTGCTGATCCTTATTTGAGCAGCGTAAAGGGATACTATACCTCAGGAGTTCCTACGTAAAATAGAATGTTTAAGTACTGATCCTTATTTGCGCAGTGTAAAGGGATACTATACCTCAGGAGTTCCTACCTAAAATAGAATGTTTAAGTACTGATCTTATTTGAGCAGTGTAAAGGGATACTATTCCTCAGGAGTTCCTACCTAAAATAGAATGTTTAAGTACTGATCCTTATTTGAGCAGTGTAAAGGGATACTGTACCTCAGGAGTTCCTACCTAAAATAGAATGTTTAAGTACTGAAATGCAAATTTTATTAGTTGAAGATTAAAACCATGCAAAAGTTAAATTCATACAAGATGTGTGAAGTTTTGTAATTAAATAACAAAAAGGAGTGAGTATTTACTGAATTCTTATGATCGCTCAAAACTAAGAATGTTTTTTCTTCCATCGAAATGTAAAATGTTTTATTCCTTTGGTAAATAATATGAGAGAAGAGATTTCTTCATTTTGCAAAAAAGCTAAGTTCCTGATCGGCAACTCCCTTCGAGAAGCAAACTTGGGATTCAAGGAAAACGAAAGAGTAAAATTAAAAGGTATTTCTCCGGCCTTCTTATCATGCCCTCGTGGTGTAAGCCCACTCGAGACGTATTCGAGAGGTTCGAGTCCCGGCGTGGGCATTGCTCATTTTTCATGATTCCTGCTTCAAAAGAAACTTATAAGCGTACAGTGGAGCCCGAACAAAAAAAGATGATGGATGATGATCCTCCACCACTGGGATTTGGCAATTGGGTACCCTAATCCCAAGTAACCCTACAAAAGGGGTAGTATATAGAGTATTTCTCCTCTCTTCTTAGCATGCCTTCGTGGTGTAATGGTTAACACAATCGGGCCTATTCGTGAGGTCCGAGTCCCGACGAAAGCATTGCTCGTTTTTCATGATCCTTGCTTAAAAAAAATTAAAAAAAAAATCTGAAAGATTTCAGATTTTAAATTACGTCCAAAGGCGCGTTTTTTTAACGTTTCGTGTGCTACCTTTTTTTTATTAAATATCATGTACTACGTACTCAAACCATAAAATTCAGTTCAAAATCAATATCGCAAAATCATTTTAAAATGAACATATCTTTAGAATTTCCGTAAGTCTCGTGCGCTGGAGATAAAAATGTTTTTTTTCCGTACAGTGTTGCCATTGCTCGCTTTGAAATCATTTAGTTTGTTAATCAGAAATTCGTTGAAATGTTACAAAACATAAAATCGATAATAAAGCAAATTTCAAATTCAAAATTAGGGCTTCCAGATGCCCATATTCGCAGTAGGATTACGTCATTCAAAATTCGATGGCTTCAGGTTTTATCACAATGCGAGAAACATGCATACATTTATGCAGATTTTTCATTTTTTAAAATTTAATGCAGAGCGATAACATTTAGTGGCAACAATTTGAAAAGTGATACGCCGTTTTTGTGTTTCCGACGCAAAATCGCAAAACGAAAGTAATATCCTTCGGGACTAAATCCCTTTGGACTAAAAAAATAATATTTTATTTTTAATAGATCTTAAATTGATATCATTCAGTTCAAAATATGGTAACTAAACTGATAATTTTATAAACATTTAACGCTGATTTTGTAACTAATGTAGTGAATTCTTAACGTCATGCATTGTTTACTCGGAATACAGAATTTTAGAATAATCAGTTTCCTACTACCTTATACTATTTGTAATATTTTACATATTACATTTTATCTGTTATACAAATGCTACACAACTTTAGGTTGTTTTGCAATATTGGCATTGTCTGCCTTTAAATAATATACAAAATACTCTCTTTTAAAATAAAGCAAAAACAAATCTTGGATTGCTGCAGATTTTAAATAAAATGCTATAGACTTTGAGGGCGATCGGACATTTCCTTAGGATTAAAACCATGTTTGCAAATGTAGCAACAGCAACAAGCTTATTTATGGAGAAATCGATACTCTGAGCAAAGCGAAATTGAACATAGCGCTATCAGCAAACAAACACAGAAATCGGAAAACAGAATAAAACCTATAAAAGTAAGCATATTGTTGCGTGCGTACGGGTTCATAGTAGATTGAATACCCGCAGAACCGATGATAGCTTGATAAAATTTATTTAACCAAAAAAAACACTTCACAGTTCTGGAACTTTCCCCAAAAGTAGTCGTACAGCTATTCACAGTATCACAGAGTACAAATCAGTAGTTTCACTTCAAACTATAAAAAACTTAAACACAGCGCAATGCAAAGCGCATCTGAAGAGCATGTTCAGACGGAGATATCTCAATACTCAGGACTTAACGCTGAACTAAATAACTGCAACTGAGAAAGTGATCCTCTGTTTGATGTTGTTTAGATTACTTAGGCCGTGGAAAAATCTGCTTCTCGAATTTACTGGAAGGCATATTAGGGCCGAATATGTTTATTCCTAATATAGAAATCAATTATAGTTATTCAGTTGAGATGTCTATTACAGTTATACAGGCATCAGACCCAAATGTCGCCAAATTTGGCGATAAAAATAGTAGCTAAAATCTTTGTCAGCTTGGCGGTATTTCGCCAAATTAGTGCGATAGCCCTTTACTCAAAATAGACTTGTCCCTGCATTCTTATTTTTTCCGGCAGAGCATCCTTTCTCTCAAGCTCCTCATGTTACATTATACAGAAAAATACGACAATTTCAAGTATAATCTGACTAAAATTATCTATCTATGTACAAAATTGGTAACAATATGAAAATTTCCAATAAACTGGGAAGAGCTGGATTGGAATTAATGTCATTTACTAAGGAGCATAAATTTTTGTAAGCATGAAATGCTGAAATGAAACCAAAGTCGACAACTGAAGAAGCTTTGTGAACAATTTTCCTATGATAAAAGTCAAAATTATGTCTAAATGATTAACTATTATTAACTGTGGAAGACATGTTTATTTAATTTTTTTCCAACATAGGATTCGTGTTCTTTTATGCGAAATAATTATGCACTTTCAGTTTGAGCGATACATATGTCAAATATTGCTGTCAAAATGTGTTATAAATTCTCCAACAGCAAAACAGAGAGAGCGGCTTTAAGAATTGAACAATGAATTTTAGTGATTGGTGACAAAATGACCTGAAGGAAGAAGCTGCGGAGAATGCCAACAATTTTGTAAGTGATAGAAAATGTAATGTTATGATAATAACTTTCTTAATAATTATTTACAAAAGCGGAATGTGTTTTATGATGGAAAAAAAATTTAAATGCTTTGGTCAACAAACGTGGGAGAAAGTCGATTTTAAGTAATTGCATTCCCGAGTAAGGAAACATTTAGAAGAACAAACCTTGAAAACATAACATACGTGAGCAATTTTTTTCGTTGCAGAATGATATGATATAGCTAGCAACAGGAGACAAGAAAATAGAAAACGACCGATAGGAAACAATAGGGCTGTAATCGAAATCATTGCAGATAATTAGAATGCCAAGAAAAGGAAGGAAATTATCTGATTCGGTTTCAAAATTGAACTTCTGCTACATATTTCTGTTTTTTCTACTTCAATCGCAGTGTGCTGCAAAAGAAAGCAGTTCATTGAAAAAAAGTTACTGAACAAAGTTTACGCGGCTAAAAAATCGCTAGATTTTGTTAACAAATAAAATTCTTTTTTTCTAAACGTTTCGTCATGTTTTTGTTAGATCATTAATCAGCAGTAATTAATACAATCATTATTCACTAATATTCCACTGGAAAAGACCCTGAAATGTTGAGGAAGCAGTATTCGAAAATTTCATTTATCAAATATTGAAACTGATGAATTAATTTCGCTTTGTTTTAAATATACAATTTTTTATTTTCCAAAATAATTATCAATACTAGACTGATTGATTAGCGATAGGAAGCCCTCTCAATCATATGCTTGTGATATCGACTTGCATTATTGTGAATCTAAATTATTTAAAACATTATATTTTCCATCGTGGGTCCTTTATGTTAATGTTGCTTTTGGTATGTTTGACGGTAATAAAGATTTAACTAAGGCTCGCTCAGTGATAAATTTAGTTGATTTTACTTTTCAGTTCATGTCTCAGCTCGAAACATTTAATACATTTGTGTGTCTAGATGCTCTTGTCAAATGCAATGAATCAGCGTCCTTACTACTGTCTACCTTAAGATCTACGATCAAGCGGATAAAATCGATGAACAGTGGTAGTTCGTCCTGGCTTAATCTCTTGTGAACAGGTTGGCTACGCGAGTTATTTGTCTTAATCAACCTAAGCTATCCAAATTGTATGATAATTTCCACCCGTTTCCCTCCCTCTTGTAGTTCAGTTCCTATAATTCTGTTAAATAAATGTTAGCTTCATTTTGTAAAGTCATTAGTTTTCTTCTTTTTGTCCAAAGGGGCTTTGTCCCTGAGGGCCCATTTTTTTCGTTTTGCGATTTTGTGTCGGAAACATTAAAAGACTGAATCACTTTTCAGACTGTTTTCACCAAATCTTGCAGGACTGTATTATATTTATAAAAATTAAATGATGAAGAATCTGCATAAATGTATGTATATTTATGCAGATTCTTATTCTCCAAATGTGCTGTATTTCCCAACGGTAGAGCCATCCAATTTCGAATAACACACGTTTCCACCCAAATATGCGCATCTGGAAGCCCGAATTTGGAATTTGTTTTATTATCTCTTTCTTATTTTGTAAAACTTTAACGAATTTTTGATGAACAAACTCAAACGCTTTAAAAGCGAGCAATGGCAACACTCTACAGGAAAAAGAAAAACCTTTTTATCTAAAGCGTGCGGAACTGTGGATCAGAAATTCTAAAGATATACTCTTTTTAAAATTATTTTGCGATATTGTTGATGAACTGAATTTTATGGTTTCAGTGCAAAAAACTCGATATTTAATAAATAAAGGTAACACACATAACGTTAAAAAACTCCCCTTTGGACGTAATTTAAAATCTGAAACATTTCAGAATTTAAAAAAAAATTTCTTTTAAGCAAGGATCGTGAAAAACGAGCAATGTCTTCGTCGGGACTCGGACCTCGCGAATAGGCCCGATTGTGTTAACCATTACACCACGAAGGCATGCTGAGAAGAGAGGAGAAATACCCTATATACTACCTGTTTGTAGGGCTACTTGGCATTAGGGTACCCAATTGCCAAATCCAAATGGTGGAGGATCATCATCCACCATCTTGTTTTTTGTTCGGGCTCCACAGTACGCTCATAAGTTTTTTTTGAAGCAGGAATCATGAAAAAGGAGAATGCCCACCTAGGTACTCGAACCTCTGGAATATGCGTCGAGTGGACTTACACCACGAAGGCATGCTAAGAAGGCGGGAGAAATACCTTTTAATTTTACTCTTTCGTTTTCCTTGAACCCCAAGTTTGTTCTTCCAAGTGAGCTGCCGATCAGGAACTTAGCATTTTAAGAGTAATTGCAAAATAAAGAAGAAATCTCTTCTCTCATATTATTTACCAAAGGAATAAAACATTTTTCATTTCGATGGAAGAAAAAACATTCTTAGTTTTGAACGATCATAAGAATTCAGTAACTACTCACTCCTTTTTGTTATTTAATTACAAAACTGCACACATTTTCTATGAATTTAACTTTTGCATGGTTTTAATCTTCAACTAATAAAATTTGCATTTCAGTACTTAAACATTCTATTTTAGGTAGGAACTCCTGAGGTACAGTATCCCTTTACACTGCTCAAATAAGGATCAGTACTTAAGCATTCTATTTTAGGTAGGAACTCCTGAAGTATAGTATTCCTTTACACTGCTCAAATAAGGATCAGTACTTAAACATTCTATTTTAGGTAGGAACTCCTGAGGAATAGTATCCCTTTACACTGCTCAAATAAGGATCAGTACTTAAACATTCTATTTTAGGTTGGAACTCCTGAGGCACAGTATCCCTTTACACTGCTCAAATAAGGATCAGTACTTAAACATTCTATTTTAGGTAGGAACTCCTGAGGTATAGTGTCCCTTTACACTGCTCAAATAAGGATCAGTACTTAAACATTCTATTTTAGGTAGGAACTCCTGAGGTATAGTATCCCTTTATACTGCTCAAATAAGAATCAGTACTTAAACATTCTATTTTAGGTAGGAACTCTTGAGGTATAATCCCTTTACATTGCTCAAATAAGGATCAGTACTTAAACATTCTATTTTAGGTATACTTCTGAGGTATAGTATCCCTTTACACTACTCAAATAAGGATCAGTACTTAAACATTCTATTTTAGGTAGGAACTCCTGAGGTACAATATCCCTTTACAGTGCGGTTTAATATACACTGCTCAAATAAGGACAGCCTTGAAAAATCCTTAATAAAGAGCATCAGTCTCACTTTCGGAAAATGGAAATTCGTATTCTTTCATTAACTATCACTGCTAGGCAGTGAAGCACGTTTTTCATTTATCTGCAGCCAAACGTTGCTAAAAAACATTTTATTGGCTAATTATAAGGAATTTCGCATCCATAGATATTTGACGGATAGTCAATAATAGTTAATAATATACTGTTACGAATTTTGTGATTCTTGTGATCTTCAATCTACGACTAATATCGACTTCTATGAGTCTTGATTAGTAAATCAAACTGATTGCCATAGGCCAATAGCGGTAGTAATTAAGAAATGATGCCCTCTGGCATCAACACCCGGAGGCGAGAAGGATAAGCATAATCAGATTAGCAATATTAAACTGGCATTGTTACATCAATGACATTTGAACTTGAACTCGGGCAATAATCTTTAGAGTTGCAGGAAGCAGGAAATCATTCTGTTAATGCATGGCATACTACGGTAATTTTATTCCCGACATGGCATAAATCAGCAGTTTTAAGGCAAAGAAATTTAAGCAAAATTAGGCAGGATGTTCGTTTAAACTTAATTAGCAATTAACATACAAAATCAAATCGTTCTTAATCATGAGTTGATAGCAACTACATCGTTGACATCGTAGCTCAGAGTGAGCTGACAGTCAAAGAACCCGAGACTACGTTGCGTGCTAATCGGAACTTGGAAGTTATACATTTTCACAGTTATCTTGCAATTATAAGCACTGAAAACACTTATTTAAATGATTTTGGCAGATCTTTCAGATGAAGTAACCTTATTGGTTATCGATGGTCACTTGATCGAAGAAAAAATTTTTCATTAACATTGAATAAGTAAAATAATTGTAAAATAATCAAAGTCCATAAGCTTTGTCAGGAAAAAATAGCAAAGTCCATAAGCTTTGTCAGGAATATGCAAAATAAAAATATTTACACTATTTACAGTTTTTACCACCATAATACATTGTGGTGAATCGATCGTGGACGTTTGACCACCGATTCCACAGTGGGATCATAATCTGTTAGTTGCCTAATTGCAGCATATGGAGAGTTTTTTATTGCTTCGAAAAAGTTATGAGCTGTTATGAGAATTTGGTTGTGAATTGGTTCAATTCCTAAGTCCGAGTGAATTTGAGAGTTTCGAACGAACCATGGTGCGTTCACGATTGATCTCAGAATCTTGTTTTGCAGTACATCTATTTTGAGTCTTTCTGTTTTGTTTGCTGCGGCCCATGCAGGCACTGCGTAGAGTAATATTGGTCGAATTAGAGAAATATATAGCATTTTTTTAACTTTGATATTGAGTTTTGATTTTTTCCCTATGAGGGCATAGATTGACATGAATGCTGCATTTGCTTTATTTATAATGTAATTTATATGCTCTTTGAAATTTAAGTTTTTGTCCACATAGACTCCAAGATATTTGTAAGAATTTGCGACAGGGATGATGATAGTTTCTATTTTTATGTCCGTATTGACCCGCATTCGTGTTTTGCACCTTCTGTATAGAACTACACAGCATTTATTTGCGTTTAAATTAATTTTCCAGATTTTACACCAGTGAGAAATGACATTAACATGAAGTTGAAGATTATTTAGAGCTATTTGAGGGTTCCTTGATTCAGTAAGTATGACTGTGTCATCTGCATATTTAAGTACTTTCGCATTAAGAGGGTGTGGTAGGTCATTAATATATATATTGAAGTACTATGGGCCTAAAACACTTCCTTGGGG